>PVJX010036030.1:0-17844 GCA_004027295.1 Dolichotis patagonum | reverse complement strand
GGCTGCAGGTGGGCTCTGGGAGTCAGAATGGGCAGGAAACAAGAGTCTCTCCTGCAGCCTCTAGAAGGAACCAGCCCTGCCACACAGCACCCTGATTTCTGCCCCGTGGGGCTGAACTCCAGCTCTTGTGATTCTGAACTGTGCAGTAACAGATTTGCGGCAGGCCACCCCATTTGTGGTGACTGACACATTCTGTAAACTGAGCAAGACCCTCTCTGGCCAAGGCAGGGGAGAGGAGGACTTATCACGGGTTAAGTCTGTGCGCGTGACCCTGACCCTGGGTGCGCTTTCCAACTGCCCTAACTCTGAGGCACAACAGGAGCACGACGCAAAGTGACACAGGAGCAGCGTGAGGTGAGTTCTCCACCCCCGCTGCTTCTCAGGTCCCTGAGGGGGAGTTGGAGGAGAACGGACATTGAAAGGAGGAAGACATCAAAGGCGATCAAATGGTTTTCATTCTTCTCTGATTAAGAACCAAAGAGAAAAGCCCTGCTGATGGAGAGGAACCAACCTGAGGCAGTACCAGAGGCTGCCAGGAGAGGGCAGCCCAGAGCCTGGGCAAAAAAAGAAAAAAAAAGCACCCAAACTGATCCTTTTGACAAAAAGCAGTTTTACCAGCTCAGTTTGCAGCACATCGCTGTGTCGCTCTGGGGTTTAAAGGCGCAGCCTCGGCCATGAGGTTTTACAAGCACACACTTGGGAGAACTTTATCGCCCGTGGTAGAAAGAAACTTCGCTCAGCTTACGGTATTTTTTTACTAGCGGAATTCACTCGGAGGAAAAATTGCTCTTTCAAAAAGTCAAAATAATAGGCACATTCTCTGAAAAGATGAATGCTTGCTTGCTCGCTCTCTCAGTTCATGATTAGTTCTGGCATTTACTTAACCATACTTCAGAGAGAAAAGCAAAGGAGGGAGGGAAAGGAGAGGAAAGACAGAGGGAAGAAAGAATGGAAGGAATAAAGGAAGCAGGACCTTTTACACACATGCATCTGCCCCCGAAGAGAATGTACAAATTTCTACATTTTGAAATTAATATCATGAAGCAAATACCAGAGCTAACCGTGCACCAACCACCCTTAATTTAAACTGTAGTATGCATTTTATTGTGAATTAAAAAAAAAAACCTGCAGGATAGTTAGAAAATCAGTACTCCTGAGACAAAGAATTTGTGGGTCCTGGTGGCTGATACAGAAATCCCCACAGCAGAGGGGACCCTGTGCCTTAGACGGTCACCCACGCAGGCATGGTGTCCTGGCGACACAGCGAGGTGGGTGCCTGCGGGTTCTGCTCCAGGGCTTACTGAGCCCTCCTTCCTGAGCTTAGGACGAGGCCCTGAGTGCACCCCGGAACCAGCCAGGCAGGAAGGCCGTGCCTGGATGCACAGGGCCCACCTCTCCCCGGGGTCCTCTCTAGACAACGTCGGGGATCCGGGTCACAGAGCCTCTGTTTGCCCACGATCGGCCGTGCCAGTGTCCCAGCGCCCTCGTCACCACGTGCTCTGGCAAGGTGGGTGTAACGGGGTCTGCGCCCAAGAGCTCAGGTTTCTGGTCCTTTCTCCCGCTGCTCTGCAGCACTGGCAGTCTGAGGGCGGACGGGGAACGCTGTCCTGGGATGGCCTGCTACCAACCTGAGCTCTTCCGATGCCATGCGTGGCTCTGCAAAGCCATGGAGCCCACAGATGGGACCCACTTCAGCGGAGCCCTGGGACATGAGCAGTGGTGACCGAGCTGACCGTGGGCTCTGCTGCAGCCTCCCACCAAGACACAGCAGCAGTCTGCACGCAGGGCTGTCACCTGTGCGTGGCAGGAGGGATCCCCCAACTGCAGGCAGCTTCTGGGCCCTGAATTCCACCCACTCTGACATCACAGGGAGACGCGGAGTAATCAGGGGCTCCGGCCGAACAAACTGTGGTGGAGGAGCAAATCAAGCGCTTTCAGGCTGACCTTGTGGTCCCGCTGACAGTCAATTTCTGGACCCCAAGATGGGAAGAGTTTCACCTCCCTGAAGGGCTTTTTGAAGATTAAATGAGATACTATACGTGAAGAATGACTGGGACTTCTAACATCCTTACATTGCAGTCACACAAGGTCCCACACTCTTTTGTCACATAGGACCCAGACACAGCCTGAATCATCCCGAAATGGCGAGGGGATGCGTCCTCTGGTCTGCATGGGGCAGAGCTCGCCCGGTGCAGGGATCATGGGCAGGAGGGTGAGGGGCCCATCCTGACCCTGGCGGAGAACCAGGTGGCTCCAGGCGACAGCTGGCACTCCCAGGTGCCTCAATATCCTTCTGTGTGGCATGACCAGGTCCCCTGGGCTGCAAGGCACAGTGAGGACAGCTGGCTGCGAGCAGGAGACATGTGGCAGCGGTGCGCAAAAGACAGTGCTGGGGGCAGAACACAAGGGCATCCCACGAAGGAGCTTCACGCCAGCCCTTTTAATTTTGAGACGTGGTCTTGCTAGGTAGCCCAAACTTGCAACCCTCCTGCTTCAGCCTCTCTCAGTGCTAGAAATACTCACTATGCCACCTCTTGACAGCTGTTTTGCCCTCAGTCATGACATCTGGGGCCCTCTCGATGTGGGGGCCCTGGCCTGGGAGCCAGCCCCACACAGCACTCTGCATCACCACTAAGCCCGCCTTGCCTTTGGTCTGACAGTGGCCAGCTCCCCAGGCCCTTTAACTTGGGGGCCAGGCAGAACCACGGCAGGGAAAAGCTGCAGGAAACCCCAGCTGACCACAGCCCCATGATGTGCTGGGACCACCCCAAAGAGGGCCAGAGGGCGTGCCAAGCGCCCCTGTGCTCTGGGCGCATGATCTCCAACCCCCGAGGCGACAGGCAATGGACAGAGGAGTCTTCCCGTTCGGGTGTCCCCTCCCCCTCTGCTTCCTGCAGCCACAGGCACGGGGACAGAGGAACCCCACAGGACACCTCCCAGCTTCCCACAGGGGCTCACCAGGAGCCTTGCTGGGACTTCCCACACGCTGGTGGCCTGGGCAGGTGGCCCTGGTCTCACACCCCTCACTGCCTACTCATGTCCTGGCCATGGGAACGCCTGTAGCCATGGTCACTGGTCCCATTTATTCAACGAAGCTTTGCAAAGCACCCTAGACATGGCTGCAGCCCGAGTGTGGATTGCAGCCTCTACCTCGCAGAGGGCCGCTGGGCAGGAGGGGGACAGAGGGCAGAGGTGGCCACAGCCCTGGGCTCAGAGCAGGGGCTACACCTGCTGGAGCGCAGAGCCAGGGACCTGGCCAAGAGCCCCCCTGCCTGGACAAGGGGTACAGAGATGGGGGAAATAAGAGAGAGATAGTTTAGTAACACGTGTGGGAGCTTGGAGGTCTGTGCCTTGGGGTGGGCGAAGGCAAGGACCTTCGCTGGCCCACTAGTGATTACATGTCCAGGGCAGGTGATGTGCGTTTCCTGAAACGGTGGCAACTGCTGTGGGCTGGCAAAAAGTTCTGGCCTGGGGCAGGACAAGGTTGGCCTCCGTTACCCAGACTCCATGTATAACTTGCGGTCCCCGACAGGACAGTGGCTCTCCTTTCCTGTGCTGTGGACTGCAGCCATCTGCACACGCAGCAGGTCACCTCGTTTGTCTCATCCCCAGGAGACAGCAGGTCCAGGGCTCTGCAGCTGTGCAAGGACTGGTCCTGTCCACCCTCCTCAAAGCTACAAAACAGTTGTGCAACTTGGACATCATGTCTGTGTTCCAGCCAGGACAAGGAGAAGAAGGCAGGCCGGCTATGAAGCCGAACTCGACAGACTGAATCAGAGGCCACTGATGGGAAAGAGGCCGCGCCGCTGGCCACCCTGGTGCTGGGAACCTGGAGGCCAAGCTCAGCCAGTGCTCCGGGCAGCTCCCAGCTGGGCTGCTTGCATCAGTTGCCTGTGGAGCCACGCCCACCTAAGGAAAGCCACACCCACCACAGACCACGCCCACAGGAAGGCCACGCCCACACGCGCAAGGCCACGCTGGCTTGGGCACCCAGAGACACTGCTGGGTGGCTTCTGGTCCAGGCCCCTGGTGACACTGTCCAGGTGAGAATAGCTGCCTACACCAAGGCGAGCCCGGGCCACCTGACAACAGGCTCCCGGCCTCACTCAGGCCCTACCCCGGGCATGCTCCTAGCTACTGACTCCAGCCTTCGTCTGGATCCTTAGCCATCTTCTCTCTGTATGTCATTCAGTTATTCAACAATCCACTGCCTGTCTACTCTGCTTTGGTTGTGGAGCTGGGGAAACCATGCATGGCAGTCTTGGGGGTCAACCATTAGGCACCCCTTCCTCCTTCCTGAAGCAGAATATGCCCTCCCTCATCAAGGAGATAATTTATGGCCAGTGTGAGCCAAAAAGACAACACAGTACTCTGCTTGACAGCCTCCTTGGCCCATGTGGCAAGGAATGACATGTGTCCTCATTCCAGCTAATATGAACTTCTGCGGGGTCCTGAGAAAGTGCTTTCCTAATACAGAAAAGAAATGTAGATGACACCAGTCTGCCCCCTTTCCAGCTCGGAACTCAGAAGAAACACAGGGAACCACAGTAGCTGGTTTGCAACAATGAGGCAATAAACTGACAAAGCAAACCCAGTAGAATAGTGAGAGTGAATAGGTTTGTGATAATGTCATTCCTCTGCTGCTTTTGCCCTTGACAATATCTCGCCCTCATTGTAGTGTGAGAAAAGTAACCCCCTGTATTCAAGATCTTGTTAATTGGGTTTTATGCCATGAACCAAGAATACCTTGAATGGTATGCATGGTGGAAAACATGGCAAGACTGGGCCCTGTGACCCTCGCAGTTTAAGTGGCAGCAGTGAGAGGAAGCAGAGCAGTTGTGATAGTGCCCAGGAGGGTCCTGAGCTAATTTGGGGGTATGGTGGGGCAGGGCAGAAGCTTTCCTGAGGAAATCACATCCTAATTTGCTGCAAAGCTCCCCTTTCCGTGCTGCCCGAACCCCAAGGATCCCCGCTCCTCTGCAGTGCACAGACCCCTCCCTCGCGCCCTCTGAGAAGCAGTCGCTGCCCACCCAGAGCCCTGACAAGAGGCCACAGGACCGAGTCCAGCCCCATACACATCCCTGGAGCCGCCCCACCAGATGACCCTGTATGGCTCTGCTGGGGACAGTGCGGGCAGCACAGTGGCCCAGGTCTCCTGCTGCCTGGCTGTGAATTATTAATGACACAGAGAAAGGGACACCGGCCTGGAGAAGGCCCCGTGTCAGCCTGAGGGAAGCGGCAGGACCGGTCTGTTTCAGTGCCTCGGTGACAGCACCAAGGTGCAGGGTCCTACGAAAACAGAGCTGGGGCTGAGAGCCTGGCAGTTACATCAGAACGCTCACCAGGCACAGCAGACGGGAACTGCGGGCAGCGGGGACCCCGGAAGGCCACCGAGCAGCAGACCAGCACCCTGGATTTCCACACTTAGAGGTTCTGCTTCACCGAGGGTTTGCAATATATAGTATTTGTTACCCTACTGGGGAAAACTATTTTAAGCCTAATTAGCATGGAATTTTTAGAATGCAAATGCTTTTCATTTAGACATAAAACAAAATGCCACGACATTTCTTCCATCCATTTATCATAAACAAGTTAATTACTGTGTAACGAATTGCTCCTGCTGGAATGCGAGTGCCGTGGGGCCATGGGCACGGACTCGGGCGCAGGGAGCCGAGGTCTGGTCCTAAATGGCACGTGGGCCTCAGCCGGGCTCTGCTCCTCAAAGTAGGGCTAAGTTCTCTCTGCTACAATAACTCAATCATAAGCAGTCATTACCTAGTTAACGTGATTCCTACCAGAGTGACGGAAACACCGGGCTTCTTACTTGTTTTTGACACAGGCACCCTTGCTACGCTCTTGATGCTGCAAAGTTGTCTACGTACACAGAGAAGTGTTTGCATGTCCTGGCTTGAGCGTGTCGCAGCTTTAGCGTTTGCCTCTGTATGTGTAAAATTACTTCTAAGATAGAAAAGCTTCTCTTTGCTCCTGAGAGCGCCCACCTTAGGAGAGCGAGGGGAAGGAGCTGAGGAGGGGCGGTGCGGGCTGGTGGCAGAGACACAGTGTGACTTCAGCCCATCCAACAGACAGGCAGAAGGGGCCCAGACCTCAGATGCTGGGGCTGGGGAGGCCTTCAGGTCCTGCCCTGGGCCAGGCCTGGCCAGGTGCGGCCTCACCTCAGGGTAAGCAGAAGCTCAGAAACCCACGTGTCCACAGGGCCCGTGAGTGAGCAGGTCTAGGCTTGCCCAGAATGATGTGGCCTTGTGTCCTCACTACATGACCACGGTGTGGGCCCAGGGGCCAGGTAAGCATCCAGCAGTGGTCCAGCCCCCCATGCCCACCAGGAGTGAAGCACACAGTAGGAGTGGGACCCACGTGCCACAGTGCTGCCTGACTCTCATGCCAGCTCAGAAGGTACGAGGATCTGTCGTCCATCCTCTTCGATCACAGGGCATTTGCCATGACGGAAGAGACCTGTTCCCTCCAGTCTGCAAGGAGGCTGAGGTCTGGCCACATTTGGTCTCGTGCTCCCAGAAGCCTTAGGGGCCCGTTTTAGTACCATAGTTCAGAACACACAAACCATGGGACTGAATCGCAGCCCAGGGCTCAAGGGCAGCCTAGCTGTGGGACCACAAGGTGTCATCGCAGACCAAAGCCCAGGATGACAGCCACCAGAGTGCCACACGCATGAAAGGAAGGCAGCATTGCTTGAAGCAGCTTCCTGGAGCACACCTGCTGAGGCAGTGCGTCAGGAGCTGCCTGGAAATGTCTGCTTTTTCATAGTTAACCAAAGTCACTGGCATCACAATTTAGAAAACAAAACCGAAAAAGTAAAAGTTGGATTCGGTGCAAAATAAAAATGCTAATTCGCATAACAAGCAACCAACAGGAAAATCAACAAGCTCCATCTGGAAGGGTGAGAATCTAGAAAGTCACCCCACTGTGTGTGTGAGAAGCTTACACACATGTGCACGCATGCGCGCGCACACACACCCCAGAAAGTGCTATCAGCCCTGAAGAGAAAAGTCTCCACTTCCCAGAACACAAATCTAGGGACAAAGTCGAAGGCCTGAGGATGATTTAGGTAGACGACAAAACCTAGCTAAAGCTTTGGAAGTCCGCTGCTTCCCTGGCTCAGAGAGGGCCGCTTCTGGGAAACTGAGGCCATGAGGGAAGGCCAAGGTCGGACTCCGAAACCCTGGGAAAGCAAGAACTCGTTTATTTTCCCTATGCAAATATAAAGTTTAATTCGTTCCTCTCGAAAGGGAAACAGATCAATGTGCAGAATGATCTACGGTCCTGTGAGTTCTGGAGCCGCCCCCGGCTTCCCCAGCTGAATCCTGGAAGCCGCGCTGCAGGCACCACGAAGTCAACCGGTAGTTCCCCCCTGCATGTGTGTTTTCATGTTGTCAGTGGGGCAGTAATGGAAATGAATGCCACATTTGTGAACAGAACGTCTGTGGGCTTATTTACTGCATTTCCAACAACATCGTCTGCTTTATCATGCATTTCAAAGCAGGGATAATTTAAGAATCCAGAATTTCATACATAAAAATACTTGGTAAGAAAGTCTCTCTCTGCACATTATTTGGGTGACGTTACTTCCGAATTCCAATTTGTTGCCCAGGAAATGATTCACCTCACTCAAAAATGACAAGGATTCTGAATCATTTACCTGCATGCCAAATGTTTCGTAGGTCTACCAAATTGTACCCCACTGACCATCATCTTACAGAGAGCATCTTACAGAGAGCATCACTGCCCAGCCTGGCCTTGTCGGTCTAAAGGCCTCCCCAGTGGGCAGTGCCCAGCGACCCCTCCCTCTCCTCAGGCCCTGCCCTACCTTTGAGGAGCTTCTCTCCCTGCAGAATATTGGGGGAGATTAATGCCGTGTAATCGTCTTCAGAGAACCCAGCCTTGCAGGTCTCTCTGGCTGTAAGATCCTCATTATGGGCCTGAGAAAGAAAAGAGAGAGGTAAAAAAATAAATAAATTCACAGACATGTAATCCACGCAGCGTGCACAGGGCCTGCTGTGTTCAGGTCTCTGGCTGAGAGAACCGCTATAGATCACGGTCTCCACCCAGAGGTGACAGCCCCACGCTCTGTCTCTCTCTAGGGGTTCAGGTGCCTGGGGAGACTTTTCCCAGCACTGGACAGAGCGCCGTGCTGCAGGGCGTGAAGCCCACTGTCTGCCTGGCTGGGGACTATCAGGTCGCACTGGTAACCCAGCAGGGGAAGCAGGAGAGCTGGCCAAAAGGCAAGGGTAGAATACAGAGGTCAGTCCGCAAAGCTGAAGCCTCGGGGGAGGGAGGCCAAGCCCAGCCAGGCCAACTCTGCCCAGAACCTTCTCTCTGGGGTGCCAGGGCTCTGGGTGCGGGTGGGGGGAGTTGGAGGCAGGCAGCTCCTGCCCTGCTGCAGGCTGCAGGGTGACAGAGAAGGGAAAGAGGGAAAGAAAGGGGATTTCTAGGACTCCCTCAGAGCTGGAGAGGAAGCCAGCTCTGCCGGGCTGCAAGGAAGCAGGGTGGAGCAGGTGGCAGAGCTGGCTTCCACCCTCCAGTCCTCCCCTGCTGCTTTTCCCAGACACCTGTGCCTCCCTGCACCCCATCTCCAACCCACCGGGAAAGGGTGTGAATCTTTCTGTCCTGGGCAGCTCGCTGCTCTGGAAGTCTAGCGCCCTTGGGAGCCAGGCTGGGCGGCAGGACTCCTCCCAGGCTGCAGGGGTAGGAAGACAGTCAGCAAGCACCAGTCAGCCCTGCTACAGCAGAGGGAGCACAGCGGTGCCCCTGCTCTCCGGCGAGCGCAGGGGCCCCCGCGGCGCAGCCGTACCCGCAGTTGCGCCTCCTCGGGCGGAACGCGCCTCCCCGCCCGCCTGAGGCTCCCACCAGCCCGCAGCTCTTCTCGCTCGGACAGCACGGGGTGTGGGAGCTCCTCCAGCCAAAAGCACCGGGGGAGGGAGTGAGGAAGGGAGGCAGGGCTCGGGGACTCTCCCTGGAAAACGCTCCAAGCCGCGGTTCGGCTCCCGGGAACAAAGCTTCGGATAGCGCTCGTAGACCCGGGAGGCGGGACTCGTCCCGGAAAGTTTCGATCCGCCCCAGCCGTGTGCCCGGAGCACCCTCGAGCGCCCCGCGGCCTCGGAGCCTGCTGCGGGCCACCCGCACTTGTTTATTTCCGAGGTTACCACGGCGAGGCCCGGGAGGAGGCAGCGAAGCCGATCGGCCACGAGAGGGGGTTCCTGCAACTCCCGCGGCCCCTCCGCCTCCGCCCACGGCGCCCCCGGAGCGGCCGCGCACGCCGCCCTGCGGGCCCGGCGCCCCCCAAGCACAGAGCGGAGCCGCGGCCGCGGGCTCGGCGGGAAGAAGCCGTGCGCCTGGCTCACTCCCCCGGGCGGAGGCCCACCCTGCGCCCGCCGGGGCCACGCTTGCCCGTTCCCCTCCAAGTCGCCCCGGCCCCGGAGACACGGGCTCCAGCTCGCGCCAAGGACTCGGCGGCGCGGTGTCCCGCGGTCCCTATCCGCCAGCCGCCGCAGCTAAAGTCCTGCCGGCACGCATAGCACCGGGGCGCCGCCGCGCTGCGGACCCCAGCCCCGGGCCACGGGGGTGGCACGGGGATCAGCCCCGGCGCCCTTGCCCCGGCCCTCCGTCCTCAGGCTCCCCACGTCCGCAGCCCCGGCCGGGCTGGGCTCGCCAACTCCGGAGCGCGCGGCTCCCGGGCGGTGGAGGGCGCGCCGGCTCCGCCAGTGGGCAGCCCGCCCCGGCGCTGCCAGCCGAGCTCCGGGCAGCGGGCAGCGAATGCTCGGCGGGTCCCCACGCGGGCGGAGGTCCCTGGGCTGCCCCCTACCGCACCTCCTCTCCGCGCCGCCCCGCCGCTCCGCAGCCCCCGACCCCAGCGCCTGCCGATCTCGGGCGGCTTCGCGGGGCGCCCGGCTGGACGCAGCGGGGCGGCGGCGAGGGCGCCCGGAGAAGGCAGAGAGCCGGCCGGGCGAGCGCGCGAGCCAGCGGGCGGGCGACAACTTACCCGGAGCGCGCCGCAGAACAAGAGCAGCACAAGGAGCTCCCCGGCGCCCGCGGTCATCTTCCCCGCCGCGCCGCCCGGCGCCCGCTGCCCGCTGCCCGCTGCCTGGCGCCTGGACCCGCTGCCCGCCGCCGCCGCCGCCGCCAGCCGCCCGCGCGCTCCGCGCCCCGGCCTCGCCGAGCCCGCCGCGCTCGCTGCCCGGCTCCGGGAGCCAGGCCAAGTCCGGCCGGCGGCGCGCTCCCTCGGGCCGGTGCGTCCACCGGCCTCGCAGCCGCCCGCGCCTCTGTTCCGCGCGCAGGAACTGCAGGTGAAGCCGCGCGGCCGCCCGCCGAGGCCCCGCCCCGCGGCCCGCGCTGCTCCGCTCAACGCGAGCCTTAAAGGCGCCGCGCCCGCGCCTGCTCCCGCGCCCCCCTCGCCGCGCCGCGCCGCGCCTGCCGCCTGGCTGCCTGGCTTCCTGCCGGCCCGGCCCTCGCCGAACGCCTGGAGCCGGTTCGGGCGAACAGCCAAGGCCACTCCATCTGCAGAGGCCAAAGAAGAGGAGGGTATGAAAAGCAAAGAAGATTCTGGGGTCGCTGTCCCAAACCCTGCATCCCTTCTGGATGGCGCGCGCCATGGCCTCAGGCCCACTTCCTTCCAGAGCCCAGAACAGGGGTGGGCGCTTCATTCTGCCCGCGAGCTCCGGGTGCCCTCTACCTGCATGCCCCTCCTGAGGCCTAACCGGTGGCCATTGGTCCCTGAGGCAGCTCAGGAGCCGCCTTGAGCGACCAGCAGGTGACAGGGAAAGAGGAACTGAGTCTGCGTTGGCTGGCCAGCCCTCCTGCTCCAGGGCCCAGCTCCTTGCGGACCCTCAGGATCTGGACGGACCCAAGCTTGTTTGTGCATCAGAACGCAGTTAGGCCGGAGAAGCCAGGGAGGCAGTCAGGGCGCCCAGAAAAAGAAGAAATTCCCGCACAGGCTAGACTGGCCCCCTTGGCTCTGCCTGGGCGATTTCCCAACCGCGGGCGCTTCCTGGGGCTCACCTAGTGGGAAGCAAGCAAGGCCGAGAAAGTGAGTAAAGGCTCTGCGCGCGTTTCCTTTAGCTGGGAGATTTGAAGAAAGTGGTTTGTTTGCTCGGATATTTCAGTTTCTTTGTCGTGGTCTGGAGGAGCTCGGTATCCAGTGTAAGAAACGCAAGCCCGGAGAAGAGGGAGTGGAACTCTGGGACTCAAGGTCAGAGTCGTCCTGGGCAGAAGAGCGGGGCTGGTGTGGACGGAGGGCCGCTGCCTCCCACTCCCGGCCCTGCCTCTCACTGAGTTACCCCTGAGGAAATCAGATTTCCGATAAGCCGAGATGTGCACAGTGAGTGTTTTGTCCAAGGACCGGAGGCTAGGTTTGATTTCTCCACCTCCACCGGGACTAATAATCAGGACCCCAAATTGTTCCAACTTGTGTCATCCCCGCCCCATGCCCCACTCCCAGCCTGCTGGGGGAAGAGGTTACCAGGTCTCCTGGCCGAATCTGCCAGGCTGTCACTGCGTCCACCCTTGCTCAGAGGCCCCTGGTAGTCAGGGTGGCATTGTGAACAAACCCATCCAACAGCTACACCGGAGGAGTCCAGTCCTCAACCTTGAGCCTCGCCTTGGAAAGACCCACGTCCTCCTGTGGCCCTCGCCTGCTGCCTGTGCATGCACAGTGAGACGGGGACTGCCACAACCTGCTGGTCCTCCACCACTGGTGCCATTCCTGCATCCCTAGGAGGCCAAGGTGGCACAGAGCCTGTCCCACACTCCCCAGCACTTGCTGTGCACTCCAGGGGACTCCTCAGGCCGGTGTGCTTGCCGTTCTGGGGCAAAAGATGTGTTTGCAGAGCAGTGGGTCCCAGTTCTGAACACTGGGTTCAGTGCATTTCCTAGTTGCCTACTACCAACTGTCTCAGAGCCTTGACCCTACTAAAAGGCACCGTGATTTCCAGGGAGAACATATCCTGACAATAACTAACCCTCACTAGGCACTCAACATGTGCCAGGCCTGGCTGCAGGGTCTTTGTGTAAATTAACTTGGACGCCTCCAATCTCTGTGGGGTGCGTTTATTAATGTCCCCAGTTTAGTCAGACACAGAGGGAGCTGTACACCGGCAGTCTAACCCAGTCTCCAGAACCCCGGGGTGGGTGGTGTTTCCCGAACTGTTTGTTCAAGGCAGGCTGTTTAGCAGTAGCTAACATGGAACGGAGCTCGCCTTCTCAGGAATAGTGTCGGAAGCCTTGCAGTAACCCATGCGAGTCCAGCAGAGAGCATTGGTTTGTCAGACTTCCTCTGCATGAAGCAGTGAAGTCGCAGGAGAGGGAAATGCGATCTGATCGCAGATACAAAGCAGTGCTTCTGCCGGGATGGGCCACAGGCAGACGCTTACCGTGGGTCCCGAGGCCCAAGAAGCCCACAGCTGCGGGAGCATGTTTAGAATGCGGGGGCCTCTCCACTGCCACCACCCCGTCTCGTCACCTGCATGTTGGTCAGCCGTTTTCCCCTGCCACACCCGCTGCTGACCATCTGCACAAAGGGAGTGGACCAGCTCCTGAGAGATGCGGGTCCCAGGCTCCAACCGAGACAACGGAGCCTGGAACCTGGGGAAGAGGGACCTGGGACCCAGACATCCGGCATCCTCCCCAGTGATGCCCGTGCACAGTGGCATTTGAGAAACACACACATTTTTTCCTAGGGAACATGCAGTACCTGGGAGCCTCAAAAATACTGCTTATCAGGCACAGCCCTGGGTCTGTGGGACTCGAATCTCAGCAGTGGGTGTCCTGTCACTACTCTGCCAATGTGGGAGAACACAGCAGCCAGGAGGAGGAGCTGGGACGGTGGCACCAAATAAAGGACCCTAGAGAGAAGTGTGCTTTTGTTTCTAAGAGAGATTAAGAAAATGCATTTGGGAGGGTGGTGATGAGCGACTGTTTCCTCTCAACACCTGTAAACTGTTGACTGTAATTGGGCTACAGATGTTTGCTAAGCTTGATAGACTTCTCTCTGTCTCCCTGTGTCAGGGTGTCTGGGAAGGGGGCGCATCTTTAGAAGCAAATCAAATGCTTGTGTGGAGCCTGCATTCCCCACTGTTAGGCCCCTCCCCCTTGTTATTTTTTAGACACTTCACTGTTAGACAAAAAGCTGTTTTGTAAAGAAAGCAGGGGGTGTTAGCAAAAGATGTGCTTGTAGAGTAAAATAAGGTCTTTGGGGAAAGTTGAAGATGTTTGAGGCACTGTGGAAATGAATGAAAACAGATCCAGAAAGCCTCCCTGTGAGAGCAGAAGAAAACAGGGTTAAAGGATAAAGGAGAGATAGAAAGGAGGAGGGAGGCAGGGAAGGAGGGAGAGAAGGAAAGGGAGAAGGAGAAGGAGGAACACGCCTGAGCCTTCTGCCTTCAATTCTACACGCTCACCTGCCCAAGCCAGGTCACGCCACCGGGAGCAGAGAAGGGCCGCTCCCATTAAAGCCTGCAATTTCACCAACACCATCTTTCTCCTTTAGAATTGACTGAAATTTACTGTGAGCCAGGCTGGTGAGAGGGCTCCTGGGTCATTCTCCTGTGTGAGCTTCATCTTATAGGAAGAAGGCGGTTGCGTCTTGTTCCAGAGACCGGGAACAGCCTGGAACGTGCAAGTAGCCTGTGCTGTGCCACGGCCGGAGGGTGGGCCACACCGAGGCAGTGCACCTTCACCTCGGGCCTGTCTGCGGCTTCCTTCTGGCCAGCGAGCACAGTCAGGGGCACAGGCGTTCTCCATCTGGGACAAGGCGTCCTTTGTCCTGCGCCCTCCGTTCTTTCTCCTGGGGCAGAGAATCTCCTTAGGCTGCCCTGGGATTTCACACCCACCTCTCCACAGGTCCTGCCACGCAGCTGTCACTTTGCATTCTGGCAGGCTGCAGAGTGAGGCCCCAGTGTGCTCACCCCTCCATGGAGCCCAGATCTGACACTCTGGGGCCCCCTTGGGTGGATGGAAAAATGATGGGGACAACCAGGGCCAGCTGCAGCTGGAAGAGCAGACCTAACTCCAGGGAGGCCGTCAGAGCAGCCAGACTTGCTGGACAGAGCGGGTGGCCCAGGAGCGCAGGCAGGGAGGCCCTGGGCTTTCATCTGTTGTGTGTGTGGCCCTGTTGGCCTGTTTCTCTGCGCCGTTAGCAAATGGGGAGGCGCCTGGGGTGGGTCAGAGAGATCCATGTCGCAGCGACACCAGTCACGGAACACCCCTGTGACCTGGCCTGACGCTGCCTTCTCACTTGGTAGTTTATGGAAGCAGCAAGGCACAACAGAGAAGGAGGTCAGGATGGGAGTCAGTGGTCTGGGGTCTTGGGGTGTCATACAGATGCCTGCCTGTCGCCTATGCTCGAGACCAGCGCAGGGAGCTCCCCAGGGCCGCCTCGTACCGGAGGAGCGGTGCCTCCCTTAATTCAGCACCAGATGCCAGTACCGCTGGGGGTGCGGGGGGCTGTTTTTTATGTCATTTTTTATCTTTTCCCCCTTTATGTTGCCTCGCCCCCAGAGCACCCCCAACTCCATCACGTCTTCCAGAGTTTGATCCCCATCGTCTCTTGGCTATATCTCTGTCACTACCCCTCCTCATAGTGCTCCACAAGCCCAGTTCAAGCCCACTCCATGGCCCAGCAGACCCTGTGCCCTTGGACCTCCGCTCGCACCCTTACCCCGGCTCCGGCTACCCTGCCGTCCCCGTTCCCATTCACTGACCCTGCTGCACTCTGGACCTGTGAGCTAACCCACTGGTTGGAAATTCCACCACAGGACCTCCTGACCAACTGCAGGCCCCCAGCAAGCCTGCCATCCCACCTCCCACACGGCCAGGCCGCTTGTCCCTGCCACTCTGGTTTTCACCTGCTCAAATGTCACCAAGAAAGGCGTCTCTGCCTGGTGCACTATGGTGTCCCAGGACCCAGAGCGGTCCCACACTGCGCAGTTGCTGGCCGCTGTCCGAAATGTGAACATCATTATGAATGATGGGGAGGCCAGGACTTAACCCGAGTGAGGACACTGTGCCTGCCCCAGAGGCGGGGCCAGGGTGGCTGGCTCAGGGTGAACACCAGTGAGGGGCTTCCAGAGGCAAGGCCACAGGACAGGTAAGATGATAGAAACAAACGTCCAAGGGCTGGAAGTGAGATTAAACAGTAAAGCAGATAATACCAGATTTAAAGGAGGAAGACGATGGGGTGCGGACAAGAGTGGCAATAAAACACGAAAGCGAGGGGCAAATGGAAAGGGAGTGGGAAGGGGCATTCCAAGTGGGAGCGTCTGCTGGAGTTGTGAGGCTGGCCCCGCGACAATGTCCTGTTGGCCACCCTGGGAAGGCTGGGGCATAGGGCTCTCCCATCCAGCTGGGTCCTTTCCAGTTACATTCACCTGGTAGGGTCCTGAATCTGGGGGAGCTGATCCCGGCCATGCTCTGCAAACATCAGCCTAGGCCGCAAGAAGGGGCGGGGCCTGTGGGGGGCTTGGCGAAAGCCCTTCTGTCCTGGCGAACATATGTATGGGACCCGCTCAGCGGGGCACGTGGCTGCACGGCCCCTCCTGGGAGCCGCTGGGGTGGCCACTGGCTCCTGCTTCCTGGGGTTGCTGCTGAAGCTCCCATGGAGAGGAAGCGGCACGGCCGGGAAGCTGCTGCTTGCAAAGTCTTGGGATCAGGCGGGCTGTTGGAGCAGCTATGAGTGTAGCGACCCTGTCCAGCCCAGTGGACTCAGTTCAGTGGACACCACTGGGCCATGAGCAGTTCACTGTTGTCCCATCTCCAAGGGACTACACGTGGATGGCCGCATTGTGTCTTCTGGCCGAGAGAGGCAAGCATTCCGGAAGGTTTCCGTGTCGAACACCTCACCAGCATTCAAGCACAGCGGTCTTTGCAGAACAGCGATGTGGGACTCATGGGCACGGCCCAGAAAAGGCTGGGGACAGTGCTGTCCGGGAGGGGGTGGCAGTGGGGTTCTCAGGCAGGCAGCAGGGGCCCGGGGATTGCACAATGCTCGGGAGGCAGGGGGAGGCAGGGGATCATCAGGCTGCTCTGCAGACACCCAGCCCTTGAGCCACCACTTGCAGGCTTGCTCCCCTCTTGCGGAACTCGGCTGGAAACCGAAGTACATGCACGTCAGGCCTCAGGGTCAGCCATGTGAGGAGGGGGTGGCAGTGCCAACAAACCAGTGGGAGTGATGCAGCTCTTCTGTGCCCCACAGCAAGGAGCAGGGCCCCAGCACAAAGCCTAGATTTGTTCCCCAGGCATAAGCTTCCTTCTGGGGATCCTGGGACTAAGGAGGAAGAGTGAACCCCCATCATCTGCTCTGGGCAGATCTGGGTGTCCCCAGGACCCCAGCACTCACCTCCCAGGCAGTGTGTTTGTTCTGCAGCTTTGGGCTCCTGTGTGGGTGAACCGAAAGAGCTCAGAGAAACCGAGCCAGGCCTACCGCACACTGAGGATTCGAAGCCACCAGACACCATGGTGGGCTGCATGGCAGGGTGCCGTCAGGGACTGCTGGGACCTGGCTGTGCCCTGGACCTCACTGTCTGGTGGGAATCTGGAGGTGGGATAGGCCTCGATCTGGGCACGCGTGGCAGCACTGCCGCCTGTTCACGCCTGAGTGCTCAGCCTGGGCTCCCAGCCTCCCACGCAGAGTGGGGTTTATAGCGCCACCCACAGAGGAGCAGCACCAGCCCTGGGGTCAGGCCTCCAGGCCCCACCTCAGGAGCCAGGCTCAGGGTCCAGAGCCACTGCCAGTTCCACTGCGGTTCCACACATTGTCACTAGTTGAGGTCCGTACTTTACATGAGGGCTTCCTCTTTGTGTGGAACATTCTGTGACTTTAGACCAAACTATCCACCACCACAGTACCACACGGAGCTGCCCTGGAAACCCTCTACGCCCCATCCCTCCCACCCCCCTCCCGTTGACAACCTCTGTTCTCTTTACTGTCACCAGTAGTTTTGTCTTTTCCAGAATGTCATGTGATTGGAATTGTCCAGTGCACTGCCTGCGCAGAATGGCTTTTGTCACTGAGGGATGTACATTTGGATTTCCTCCATATGGTTTCCTGGCTCCATAGCTCACTTTCCACTGCTCACTAATACTCCATCGTGCAAGATGTGCCCCAGTGGGTTTGCCTCTTCATGGGCTCCGTGGTCTATTGCTTGCTTCCAAGACCTGGGGTTTTAAATAATCAAGACTGGGAGATTTCTTTGTTCACCTTCCTTCAAAGTGAATTTCACATTACTCATTGGCCTCTTTTCTTACCTCATTTGAGACAGATGGGCAGCGCCTGACTCTGTTTCCCCATATGGCTGGAGGGGCACGTGGCTTGCCTCTGTCCCTGCCTCCTCTTGGTCCCTCCCAACCTCCCCATAGACTAGAACTTCAGTGTCCCCCTGGCTACCAAATGGCCATTCCCCAACATGACGGCAGCTGGACAGGCAGGCACTTCAGAGGACTGTTGCCTCTTTGAAGAAGAGTGGACACAGCTTGGGGTGGTTTGAACAGGAGGGGAGGGATTGGCCCCCACTCTCACCCTGACACTTTTTACTTTTTCTTTTCCTGGCCACCATGATGTGAGCAGCTCTCCTCTGGCCAGGCCCTCCTGACTTGCTGCTTCTGTGTTTGAGTCTGCAGAATATGGAAAGAAACTGCCGGAACATGAGCCAAAATAAACCTCTCTTTCCTTAAGTTATGAGTGTCTGCTATTGTTTCCCAGTGACAAGAAAGTGCAAACACTATTAGTCTAGCCTGAAACACAGGCCTCAGGCCCCGGGAAGCTCAGCCATGGCCCTGATTAGGTCTCTTTTACTTAGGCAGTGGGTGGGAAGTAGCTCGTCC
>PVJX010036029.1:0-17853 GCA_004027295.1 Dolichotis patagonum | reverse complement strand
CTGATTTAATATTATCCTTCTTAGAAGTCCTACCATGCTTTTTTTTTTTTGTTCTATTACCCTTGGTTCTATCTACCACATTGTGTCTCATTGGAATTTGAATATGTGTGATCGTTCAAACAAATTTTTTTCTTTTTTATCAAAAATGAGATATTATAATACCCATTGATCATTTTCTGTTATTTGGTTCAGAAAGCCCTGGAATTCTTTCACTATATGCATGGCTTTATACTATTGTGTTATGTTTGATATTATTGTAATTGAAACTATGCTCAACTATGGCAGAGTAAGAGATATGGTGTTAGATACTCTTGATGTCCAGTTGACTTAATTTAAAGTACTGTGTTGCCTATGTTGTCCTCTTCTGATCTGCTCTGTACTGCCCCCTTTTGTTTTATTCTCTTTTAAATTAAAAAAAAAAGAATTGAAATGAATTATGACATATATATACAATACAGTACTAATGTACCATTAAAAAGGTTATTTGTGTATTTATTTAAAAAGGTTATTTGTGGAAAAATAAATGCACCGTAAGACCACAATATTTTTTTTTTTTTTGTACCGGGGATCGAACTCATGACCACATGCTTGCAAGGCAGGCGCTTATGCCGCTGAGCTAAATCCCCAGCCCCAAGACCATAATATTAAGTGAAATAACTGAAACATACAAACTAAAGTTTGAAGTAAAAGACAAATAATAGAAAAATGAAAAAGAAAAATGACATTGTAATCCAGTATGAACAATGTATCTAAAAGTGTATTTTGAGTTAGCACAATTGTCTGACATTTTATACACTTTTTAGCATATTACCTTAGTTCTCAATCTGTATTCATGACAATTTTATACGATCTTATAAATAAATTAATCTGTTGTTGGAAAAATAAAAGACAATGGAAAGAGTATGGGGATTAAGAAGGGAACTGAAATCTACTTTGTATCCTTACCAGTCCTGTATACTGAATATAAATAGTATGCCTTGTAAACATGTGCTATACTAATAGCAGTCACAAGAAAAAAAAAACAGATAAAAAGATACCCAGTGCACTGAACTAGAACAAGATGACATATGCTTCGAGGGAATTTCAGAAGTTATCAAGACTCAACCCATGACAAGCCCATGGGAGCAAATAATAATCAACTTTTCTTTTGCTAAGGCATTTCTCAGGAAGGCTTCCCTGCACAACGGATTCCGTAGAATTTAATTTACCTTGCTAAGTCATCTAAGCACTTGCCAGGTGACCTGGATGCCAGACCTGGACCTGTAAACCTTTCTGTTTGCTTTGCTAAGTTTCAGTCTTGCTTTGGTTCTATTCTTTACACCCTATAATTGTACCATGGGTATTAGGAATATTGAAAATAGTGTTTAGTCTCAGGATTATTTTACATCTTTATGTAGGCATGAGTCTTTTAGAATGTCAACATTTGATTATAAAGAAGACTGATCTGTTTGAAACAGAAATAATTACCAGCTTTTTTAAGACCTGGAAGCTAATCTGCATCTAACCTGACTCTGTATGACTATAGAGCACTGGCATATACATGAATGTTTTACTTTTATCAATAGCTGAAACTGTGAAGATTTTCACCTTCTCACACATCTTCCTCTCTACAGAGCTCTGTCCTCCCACCTGTGAACTTTGATGTGCTTTTCCTTAGTTTGGCAACTGTCAACTTCCAGTAATCTCATGTTTCACTTTGCGCTGGAGAATGTGCTTCCTGGCATGAAATATGGGTGACTTTAAGGTTCACCTCATAACTTTTCCTTCCTTCAGTTATGACAGTGCTGTGCTGTCTGGTGCTTAAAGTTGGAAAATAGCTGTTCAGTATATTTTTCATGTCTCTAAGATATTTAAAACAAGAAGTGAGGTCTAATCTCTTTCATTGTATCTTTGAAAAGATAAAATGTTTAATTAATATTTTACAATTTATTGCATTTTTGGAAAGATGGTACTTAACATGTTTAGTTTGTTATTTATATTTTTAAATCTTAGTTTTTATAATTATAAAGATAAAGCTCATAAATATATCTGTGAAAACTTTTAGAAAATAAATTAATCCAGTTTTTTTTTCTTTTTTGAGACAAGGTTTCTCTATGCAGTTCAAACTGGCCTTGAACTCACTATGTAGCCCAGGCTGGCCTTGAACTTACAGTGATTCTCCTGCCTCAGCCTCCTGAGTGCTAGGATTACAGGCATGAGCCCCCACAATCCAGTGTTTTCTTGCGATCACCCATTTTATTTTATTTTATTTTTAGGATATGCTTCAAGCACTTATTTTAAAATTAGAATATGAAGTCATTTTTTTCTCTATAAACATGCAAACTTATCGTTGCAAATCCATGTTTGTGAAATTTGTGTCTTACTCTGTTATTGTAAGTATTTAAGCCAGTCTAAGGCAGTTAATAAAAACACTCAGTCATATGTAGCCAAATGTATTATTTTTATTGATGAATTTTAGAGAATTATCTATATTTATTCATATCTGAATTACATAGACAAAGTGAGTAAAACAAAGATATAGTAAAAATAAACCAAATGCATTTCCTTAAAATTTTTAACTAGGAATTCAGCAACTCCAAAATTTACATCAAGTAAGATAGAGTGTGTCGTATCTTAAAAACCTATTACACTTATAAAATAATTGTGAGGTTTAAAACAATATTTACAACATAAAATTAATTTGTTCATTAACATACAAGCATAATTGCTTTTATCTCTCTTCTAAGGCAGCACATTTTCAACCATGTAAACTGTGCTCTAGCCACTTAATGATAAAGATAGGTTAATTTAGGTAGCTTAAATTTTTTTCATTAATACATAATTGTGATAATTAAGGTTCCTGTTACTGAAAGCTGTTTTAGATTTCTATCACCTATGGAAATAGGCTAGAATCTTACATGTGCATGATTTCAGGGCATAGAAAATGAAGCTAAACTGTGAAAAAATTGTCAAATATTTTAAAAATTTGATTTTCATTGAAGTTAATATAATTCTAATATATATCTGATCATCAAGATATACTTACATTTAGCATTCATTTGATTAAATGATCTAGTTATTTTTATAGTTGTAGAAACATCATCTTTCAGTGCCTGATTTTTAACTTTTCTTCCCTCCTCATTCATTTAAATCTTGGAGGAATTGATTTTTCTGTGTCATACTTCTGTTTCTCTGAAACATACTGTCTTCTCTTTAATTGACATTTTCTTTAAATTTTACGTTAGAGCTCAGGCATCCTTAGGTCTTCCTGGGAAGAACCCAGTAATTTATATTAGGAAGAATTCTCTAACAAACAGTAACTTCCTACTCTGCTTACTTTTTTCTAGATCAATGAAAACTGGCTGGAGCATTTGCAGGTATATACATGCATACGATGGATTTCTCTCTTGGATTCCTTTAGACGAGTTGCAAAACTTTTGACAGAACATCTAGGAAATTTCTGCCACTTTGGTCAAAGTCTAGCTTACAAAGCCATTTTTTATCCAAACTTTATCAGCCAGACTTATCTAGCCACATCAGTGCAGATGAAATGGATACTGGTAAATCAATCATCAGAGATGAAATAGTTACTATGAAAACTTACAGCTGCCACTTGTGTGCACTTAAATGAAGATGCAAGCGAAATGAAATTGCAGAGATGTGCAAAGGGTTCGAATTTTACTGGACAGAATGGTGGATAATGCTGTAAGAACTTTGCCTGCCATTTATGTTTATCTATGGGTTATACTGTTATATCTGTGGAAGTTTTATGCTTTCAATTAAACAAAAACCTTTAAATTATCTATTCTGCTAAAATTTATACTCCTATCTTATGAACTAAGATGACATAGAAGAAGGTCTAGAAAGGCGTTTACAAAGTGCAAAATATCTTGAATTAAAAAAATGCAATTTTAGAGTATCAATTTCTTCATCTGAAAATAAATATTTAAACTAGGATATTTAAGAAGTTTTCACCAGAACACTGATGTTTGCATGTTCTTGTTCATTTAATACTGTGAAAAGACAAACACCTTCCTTGAATTTGACATAATTCTAAGATTTTTCTTCAATTGTTTTTCCAAGTAAAAAACAGTCTTCATGGACTAGAATAGAAAATTAGTGTCACAGAAACATTGTAAAGGTGTGTAACTTCTTCTATAAATTATACTTATGCTATTTAAATATTTTTGAAATGAAAAATTCTCAAAAATGCACTGATTAAAATATCATGAAAGAAATACCAGTGGGAAAATTTGAAAAACTAATCAGATAAAATATATACTTAATTGTGAACACACATACACACTCATCACTGTTGGGATGTAGAACTACAGTGTGTGTGTGGGGGTGGGTGCATATTTGATGTTTTTACCAGAAACTCTAAGACAGTGGTAGAGTAAATTTGCATTTTTACCATCAATGTAGGAGTTTCAGTTTCTCCACACTTATCAGTACTTGGTGTCATCAACATTCTAAACTTCATCCAAAGAATAAAACTCAGCTTGGCCTTCTGAACCCTAGAAATGTGAGATAATTAGTGCTGTTGAAGCTCCTAAGTGTATGGCAATTTCTTATGATAATACTGTACAGAACCATTGCAGTCTCAGGCAGAATTACATTAGGGATATACTACAAGTAACTCTTTAAATTGAAATCTTATCCATTCTCATCCAAGTCTGGAGATTTTTCAAAGAAAAATATGTAGCTCTGGAAATGGGAAATGTGTAGAAATATATGAGAAGTTATTTTTAAATTTTGATTCTTTTAAATAACAGCCTGTCGCTTAAATAAAAATTACCTATATTGTGTGACATTTATAAAGAGCAAACAGATAAAACAGTCCAAGTATCACTGAGGATGGAGTGCGACATCTTCTACACGATTGCCAAGGGTGTTAAATCTCCTTTTATTTGTATTATAAGTTCATATTTAGAAGCTTTCATCTATTTAATATGAACACTTTTCCTTTACATTTATGCTTTGTTCAGCAGTTTTATAATGATTGTGTGTGTGTGTGTGTGATGCTGGGGATTAAACCCAGGGCCTTTTGCATGTAAGGCAAGAACTCTACCACTGAGCTACATCCTCAACCCTACAACGATGTTCTTTATTATGGGTTTATTTGTACTTACGCACTTTGAGTCAGAATTACTGAAGTCTAAGATTGACAATGTTTTCATCACTTTTGGAAAATAGTTATTATCCTAATATGTTGTGTCCTGCATGTTCTATCTCTTCTTTTCCTTAGATAGAATTGCAAGCATGTGTTGAAAAAATTCTCTTCTTCCATCTTACTAGTGTATGATATTTAATCATTTAACTCTTCACTCTTAAATACAATCTATAATCTAGGTCATTATATTATTTTTAGTAGTGTTAATTTTGGGAATTAATTTTTTTCAGTTCACAGATTTAATTATTTTTTTAATTTTGTGTACTAATATTTTAAGTATTTAAACCTGATTCTTTAAAATCTGTATTTCATTCCACAATTGTCTCAAAATTCTAAGACTTTTTAAAAAAAACACATGATTCATATTGTCATCCATTTACATTTCTATTCTTATTTGTGTGTTTGTGTGTGTGTGTGTGTGTATATGTGTGTGTTTGTTTTTTTTTAACTGAAAATAACTCCAAGTAACTTGTGACTTTTGGAAGAATTTTCTTCCAGGAAAGAGTCATTTGTTTTTGAGCTCATAATTCAGGTGTTTGTACAAATATCCATATTTTACCATAAACTACTTAAAGATGTAGATCATCACAAGTTGGGGTTCAATTGCTGACTTTAAACTTTATCCAAATTCTGGGAATTTCTCAAAGAATTCTTCCCTTTTGGGGTCCTTTACTACAACATGTGGTGCAGTGGTCTCATGAATGCCTTCACAACTTCATTTTTTTCACTTGGGCACCGTAACACAAAATGAGGAGACAGAAAGCTGTGAAGTCAGAACACTCCATCCTGTATCCACTTATTACTCTTACGCATTATGGCAATGTTTTCATGCCTTTCTAAACTTAATTTAAATTTTTTTGTTTTCAATGAAATCTAAAAATTTTTCCACTACTTGAGTAACCAATGCTTATGTATGTTAACATGTATAAATATTACCATAGACAAATATTTACTTCTGAAAATTTGAAACACCAAACACACTGAAGTACTTTTAGTAACCTTGCTAACAGCATACTGCATCTGGAGAACAAAGAAATAAAATTCCTTATTAAAAGCAATATTTGATCTAAAATATAGCAAAACGTGATTTGAATCATAGATACATAAATTTATCATGTAGTGAGCACATTATAAAGACATTATTTTAGATTTTTCTCATCTTTACCGTATCACAGGCCCAATTTTCCTTTCACTGGAACCTCACATTCTAAATCAATATGTTCAGTTTTTACAGTGCTACTTACATATGACATCCAAAGATTCAAATTCTAGGACTTTATAAGGCTTTTTGGAGACACGGTAAGAGCACAGGGACTCCAATATTATATTATGTGTGTTGGACAACCCAGAATTCAGGGAATTTTTAAAAATTGTATATAGGTTCTTCTTCACTAGTAACAAAAGAATGAATGGAAACAAACAATTTGAACATATAGGTAAGGGAACACTTAAATTTGATCTCTGTAGAACAGAGATTGTTGATAATAGTTTTGCTTACTGCTTATTTTAATTTCATTGCTGTGCCAGGAATTCAATTCAGAGCCTCTATATGCTAACCACACACGACCTCATTAACATTCCTGGGCCAGTTTTGCATTTTAAATATTTAATTTAATATTTAATATAAGTAATATAATTAATTTTAAATAGATCTTATCCTTTATGTTTTATAGTAGTATTTTATTTTTAAAATCTATTTTATTATTTTTTACAAAGTTAAATGTACTAATCTTGATTTGTATCTTTTTTATTTCACTCTGAAAGATGATAAGATTAGTCTTATATTTATAGTATGGGAGTTATACAGTGGATTTTATCATTTGATTTAATTTTAATACATTTTAGATAGCTGTTAAAGTTCACTGTAATGTTTTTCCAACTAAACATGATAGTTATAATCACAAATATTTCAAAAGTAATATATGCATAAAACCCACAAAATATATTTTCAAAGGTTTTCATAATTCACTCATACCTTGGCAGTGATGCATACAATTAGGTCTAAGGATTTTCTTCATTTTAAAGGCATTTTGTTGGCTAATTGCTGGATAGGTTGTGCCTTATGAATTTTATCACGGTGGATGAACTCTAGGAAAATGGAAACATAAGTGACTGTATCAAAATGTACCATTTGGTTCAGAGACCACTATAGTCATGAGGATGTAAATTATGCAAAATAGAATAATTTAATATTACATAGATAGATAAGGAACATTCTCAGGAATTTCTAATTAATTTAACAGAAAAAGTTTAAAAAGTTAGTGGTAACCTAGAATGATATTGTTTGTACACAGTTAACATCTACAATTAATTAAAATTGCTGATGCCAGCGTCATCCCAGTGATTATTGTTCGTGGAAGTACCCAAGTGGTGTATATTTGCTGCAGTCTCTGGTTGGGGACCAGGGTTTGCAGCCATCTGACTGTGAACACAATAATAGCAAATCATTTCTACACACACAAAGCAAAGAACATGCCAAGAAAAGAACTCTTGAATATGCATTTCTACTCAGATTCAAAGGATTTAAATCTACTTACATTTTCAGCTGTGATCTAAATGATAAATTCCAAGCAAAGCCCTCAACTTTTATTTAACTGAATGATGAAAACTTTTCTTGGGAGGAATCCATGATTTATAGAGTTTACTACCAAATAAAGTATCTTTGGAGCTTGAAAATTAATCATTTTGGTAGAATTAGTTTTTTGGTATAAAATATATGCTCATTTTCTTTCATACTACCTCTAGGCACTGTCACTGCTACCCATTACTCACTGCTGGGAGCAGGTGCTTCCTGGCTTAAGCACCTTTCACAGCATTGGCCCTGAAATGGTTACCATTTAATGACTGTTGACTGAAAGTGATTGTGAAAAAGCTGGCTGGAGTTAATATAGTGGGAGGGAAGCACGAAATATATTTTCTCATCCTGATCACTGGAGTATATCACTTGATGCTACTTTCTATTCTAAGGGGCAATTTTTCTGCACTGGAATAAGCCTTTGTATTTCTTTTTAAGTCTAAAGAGAAGGAACTACACCTTTGGACACGTGACACTTTGGCTCTTCATAGGTAGCATAGTCAAATACCTAAAGTGGTAGATTTAATGATGTTTTCCTTTATGTGAACTTTTAAAATAATTTTCAACAGATGTAATCTACAACAGAAAGCAACTAAAAAGTCATCTATGAGTTTTGACTAACCAGACAAGTTTACTGATTAAGTATTTTGAATTGTGCGATGTCAGGAAAAGTCTGTGATCAGAAATATTTTTCTCAGGCTAATTGCTAAGTACAATATTTTAATGGCAAATAATCCACCTAAATACTGTATAGAAGTATTTTACTCTAATGTCATAATGTTGGTTTCAAATTTATACCAACTAGAAGGGTATTCAGTGTAGTATATAGAAGTTGGACTAAAGGCAAGTGCACCCACCTCCTGATCAGAATTTTCAGATTGACCGGTCAATTTTTTTAGCTGCTTGTCCATTAGTTTGACAAATTTAAGGTAGTATTTTAATTTACAATCCAAATATCAAGGTCATGACAATAGTGTGATAGCATTATAATTTATGCCACGTGATGACCTGTTTTAGAGGTCAGTTTTCCTAAATACAACCTTCCAAGACCCATTGCTTTGTAGATAACTGATACTGGCAGGTTTTATTAGTTCTGAAGATTAGCTTGGAAAATAGATAGGTGTGACCTCAGAGAAAGAAATCAAATGAGTAGCCTGTATCCCAAAAGTGAGTGGGAGCCTCATTTGCAATTAAGGAAAGAGAAAACTCATTAAGTAAAGAAAATGTCATTAATTATAGTTTTACAATTGGAAACAGCATAGACAATATTTACAGAGACTGTTTCATGTGACATTGATTTTCAGAAACTCTGTTGTTAAAACAGAATTGTTGACAATGACTTTTGGGGCTGGGGATTTAGCTCAGTGGCATAAGTGCCTGCCTTGCAAGCAGGCAGTCGTGAGTTCGATCCCTGGTACCGATAAAAAAAAAAAAGTCCCAATAGACAATGACTTTTATGTAATCATCTGCTTTGTTTAGCAGTAGGACATATATGTAAAGAAAATGAGCCTTATTATAGTCTTAAGACAGAAAAAAAGAGTGACATGATTAAATTCCAAATTGAAAAGATGATAGACTTTTTGCATAATTATGGTTATAGGGAACATCATCAAACACAGCTAACACCAAAGAGGAACCTATGAATTGTGTTACCTATGTTTTCCTGAGGACCCTGGGAATGAATTCTAGTGCTTTAAATAGAGATTCATGCTTCAATTGTATATAGGTTACACTACTGCAGGTTGCAAAGTGTATACTAGCAAACCTACAAAGGTCAGGCTGAGGTCTGTGTAGCAGTCAAAGTAAACCTGGAAAGTGGCTTTTACAAGCTGTCTTCAGGTTAAAAGCTATGGTTAAAATTAAAACATACTAAAGGAGGAAATTTCTGGCACTTGAGAGGCTGAGGCAAAAGGATCACCATGAGTTCGAGGCCAGTTTGGTTTATATCATGTGTTCAAGTCAGCCTCAACTACATAAAGAGAGACTGCCTCCAAAAATCCAACCAACCAAACACTCAACCAAACAACCAAGCAAAACAACAAAAACATAGACAAAAAGTAGAAAAATGAAAGATGATCAGTGCCTAATTAGATATAGATAATGAGGAGTATGAAATTATAAGCAATATCTGGGCTTTCATATTTCTAGCTTTAATAGTAGGTAGTGGGAATATTCTCTGAATAGAGGCAAAAGGTGGATTTTCCTTGGGGTGAAACAATGAGTCTTGTTTGAGATGTTTTGTAGCGATCATAGAGTTGTTCAGGAAAAGATGAACATTGGTCTGGAGTTCTGAAGAGATCTTTGGCTTTTAACCTTGTATTCCTCAGATCTTGATATTGCAATTAAAGCAATGTCTATAAGTTTTCTATGCCAAATAACCAATTACAAAAATTGGCAGTTTCAGGCTATATCTCACAGTTTGAATGGTTAAACTCTGCAAGGCTTAACTGGTTCTCTGTCAGGGTTCCATAAATCTGAAATGAAGGTATTGGCTAGGGCTACAATCTCATCTGAACATAAGGAATTGCCTCTATTCTCATTAAGTTTTGGCAAAATTTAGTTCTTTGATATGGTAGGATTGAAGTAGCTACCATATTGCTGTTTTCAAGTGGACCTGACCTTAATTCCAAGTATCTATATGTCCTACTGGGTTATATGGCCCTCTCTGTTACAGGTATGGCTTTTGAAGGCTATGGGAATAATATCTCAAATTTGATGAATTTAGTCAGTTGATGAGAGATCAGTGGGCTGCAAAATAAATGAGTGATATTTTATACTTTCATTTGTCTGCACCATGCTCATGAAGAAAGGATAACATAGGGCACATAGACCAAGAGACAGGAACCTAGGGGATGTTTTACGTTCTGGATACAGGGCATTGAGGAATAAAAAGGTTGAAATCCATACAGATTCTTGGAAATACTGAAGATCATCAATATCAACTTTGAAAATCTTTACTCTCATAGGAAGAAATATACAGAAGAAACTGACAGATTCTAGGAATTTGGTAATTCCTAGAATTACCAAAACTCAATCAAGAAGTTTTAAAACTTCTGAATAATCCAATATCAGTTAAAGAAATTGAAAATGTAGTTAAAATCTTACTAACAAAAAAACCCAAGTAGTGATGGATTCATTGCTAATTTTATAAGATATTTAGAAAGATTTAATGACAATACTCATCAAACTATTTAATGAAATTGAAAAGGAAGAAATATTCCCTAACAGATTCTGAAGGCAAGTATTACTCTTATACCAAAACTAGATAAGGACCCAACCAATAGAGAACTATAGGGCAGTTTCTCTAATGAACATAGATGCAAAAATCCTCAGTAAGATACTAGGAAACATAATACAGCAAATTATAAAGATTACACAACATGATCAAGTGGTATTCATCCCAGTAATGCAGAAATGGTTCAACATACACAAATCAATAAATGTAATGTAGCATGCCATCATAGTGTCATAGTCAGTGACAAAAATCACATGAGCATCTCAATACATGCAGAAAACGCTTTTGACAAAGTCCAAAGCTTATTCATGATAAAAACCTTACAGAAAATTGGAATAGATGGTCTTTACCTCAGTCTGACAAAAGCCATCTATGGCAAACCAACAGCCAAAATCATACTAAATAGAGAAAAATTGAAAGTGCTGCTCATATTTAATATAGTTCTAAAAACAGTAGAGCATATAGATAAGGAACAAAAATAAAATTTAAAAGAAAAAAATAAATTAAATTATCATTATTCACAGATAAAATGGTACTCTATCCAAAAAAACCCCCCAAAAACTCCACCAAAAGACTTCTACAATTAATAACAAAATTCAGTTGTGTAGCTGGACACAAAATCAGCACTGAAAAATCAATATCATTCCTGTACAGAAGCAGCAAACTCAATGAGATAGAAATTAGAGAAACCACACTTTACAAAACAGCATCCAAGAAAATGAAGTACTTAGTAATTGATCTAACAAAGGGCATAAAAGATCTACATATTGAAAATTATAGTATTCTGAAAAAGAATATCAAAAAGAATATCAGAAAATGGAAAACTATCCTTTCTTCATTGATTGGAAGAACCAACCTAGTGAAAATGGTCATACTCACAAAAATTATTATAAAGATTTAATGCAACTCCAATCAAAATATGATTAGCATACCTCATAGAACTAGAGAAAACACCCCTAAAATTCATTTGGAAACAGAAGAGATGTCGAATAGCAAAGGCAATCCTGGACAACAAAGGCAAGGCAGGAGGCATCACAATCCTTGCTTGAAATTATACTACAAAGGTACTGTGCTATAATCAGCATGATACAGGCAAAAAGGGAGCTGAGGATCAGTGGAACAAATTAGAAGATACATAAATACAAATAAACTCAGCCACCTTATCTTCAACAGTAATTTTGAGAAAACATGAAAATTTCTATTCTTGCTTTATTGTTTGGGTTAAGCATTAACAACAGACTAGTTGAAAGATGGATTCTTTAATTAAAGTTAGTCATGCTATTAATTTTCTTGAACAATTTTGAAAACTGTTGCAACCACTGTGGAAATCAGTATGAAGATACCTCAGAAACCTAGGATTAGAGGTACAATTTGCCAGCTACTCAACAACAATTTTATTGTGAATTATTTTCCTTTTTTCTATAAAATTAAAAAAATCATTTTGATTCTTATATTTCATATATTTCACCTGAATAAACTTTAGTTTCAGTAATTTTAAAAAAGACAAGACAGGGATGAAAACAATTATTCATATAAGAAGCTAATGTCTTCTTAGTCCCACTTGATATTGCAAAGGATATGTATATTCCAACTCATTGTGCAAAGAGTGATCCTATCTAGTAAAATAAGGTCAACTTTAAACTTGCCTAAAATAGATAACAGAACATTTTAGAAGTGAGAGTGAATAAGATAGTGCAGTTTGAGAAACAAGAGACCAAATATAAGTGAATGTATAAATCTAAGTATTCATAAGAAATCAGGGACAAAATTTTCTTTATGTGTCTCCTAGAAAATACAAAATATCGAAAAGAATGTAATGGAATTTAACTAGTAGATGATTTAACCAAGGCCCATATACTCAAAATCAAAGAAAATAACCAGTATAACATTTGTAATTTTTTTGAACAACCAAAGTTATACAAATCTAAGTAAACTACATTAAAGCATGTTTGCTGTTTAAAAAGCCCTTAGCAGCTAATTGAGATCACTCACCATAATGATAAAAAACTTGTCATTAATAATCATGACATACTAATAATTATTTTATAATAATATGATTTTTAAATGAAAATAATGATGGAGTAGGTAAAATGATGTTACACATTCTTCATTACATATTTTTTCCTTGCATATGTTCCAATGTATGAAGCATAGAACTATATTAAATATAACCAAGTTATGGCTCAACTAGCACAATTAATCACCTTTAAAATAATTAAGAAATTTTATATGGGGTAATCTCTTTGACTCTTGTGAGTCTAATTTGATAGTCCTACCTTCTTTCCATCATAGTATCAAAGAATCACCAAAAGTATTATTTACTCAGAAGACTAATTTCTATTGATTATTCTATTTATTTTAGCATATTTTATGTATATTTCTTATTTATATGACTACAGTAATTTTAACAAAATGTGACATTTTTATTCTATCCTTATTGTTTTCCTAGTTTTAAAAACACATGCTGGTTAAAAGACAGATTCTTATTCTACTTTCCTTGTGGAGTTATGTGTAGGAAAGTAAAACATACCTTGTAATTTGTCCTTAAAAATAATTTATTTCTAAATAGTAGAATTTAAAATAAAAGTTTCAAATTCTGATAGTTATTGATAGATTTGAATTATTTTTCTTGGCTAAAAAACATGTACCATGTTCATTTTTGAAAAATTCGTACATAATTTGGAGTGATTACTTGTATATATGGATATGCTAAATACAAATTTCATTCTGTTTCAAGGACAAGAGCAATTTTTTTTATAAAGTTAGTCATGCTATTAATTTTCTTCAAGAAATATGAGGAAGAATAATTAATAGGTTGTGATTCTGGAGACGTACATCTTCCCAAGTCAAGAAACACTGACTTCAGGGACTAGACATAAATTTGAGCCTTAACTGGATTCAGTTGTTGCAAAACTTCTACTGATTTTGTACGCGAATGTAATCTATGTAACTAATGGATTTGCATTTCATAATATAACAATTTTACAATAATATGCACAACATGTGTGGATATTGTACCTATAAGTATGTGTTGTGGACCCCAATGAGTCTTTCATAAAAAACCCTTAGTTTTCTCTAAAATTCAATAAATGTATAAAGTCACTGAACATGCTAATGAAACAATATTAAATGTTTTATTTTAAGACTATGAAGTAAATAATTTTGTTTTGTTCTACTATGTTATAGTGCATATTATAGTGCAATATGCTTGCATTTATTTCTAAAGGAGCAAAAAGGTTTTACTAAATTTAATGTAATTTCAAATAGATTATGACTTTGATACTCCTTCAAATGTTTTTTGAGTCCTTTCTCTATGCATAGTAGTTCAGAAATTCATGTGATTGCCAATATATTCCTGGTAATTAAAAGTGTTGATATTCTATCTTTGATGTTTACTTTTCTATAATTGCATATATATGTTCTTTACTTTATGAACATATTGGCATTAGTTTTGTAGCTATATAGTACAAAGTTTATGTACGATTTGTGATTAAATATAGCACTGATTAATTAAAGCTGACAAATCATGTTTATTAGCAGTATCTCACAAGTGTGCTCTCAAATAGATATCTCTAGGTTAAAATTTTGCAATTTGATGAGAAGCTCCTTTCAGATAAGAATTGCTTTAAGAGAATTTATTTTCACAATGTTGACACAGTTGTACGTTAATAAAAGTTTATGAAATTCAGAAAAATAAGCCTTCATAAATTCAGTGTAAGAAAGGATCACAACAATCCTATAAAATATATTCATACGGGTGGTGAGCCATTTTATGTAAAGCAGTATTTAATCATATAAAATGTAACTGCAGAAATTATGTTTTAAAAGTAATGAACATTAAAATTTGGATTCATGTAAAATCTGAAGGCAGGAGCTCTTTATTACATTGCTCTTTTAAAGGAGACGATGAAATTCGTGTGTTTACAGTTTTTAAATGCAAGCTTCCTATAAGCATATATCACTCTGTATTTTCCATGGGCTATATAGTTTTTAAAGATGTACTTACAAAGGCTTTAAAAATGAGTTTCACATGTAATATTGATTCCTTGTAACAGGATATTCACACTTCTTCTGACAATTGTGAATTATTTACTTTTCCATACACCATAAACAATAAATATTATTACTATTTCTTTTAACAAAGTTTTATTGTAGACTCACTAAGAATAAGAAATAAAATTTATAGTTCATTTCCTTTTTTCTCCAATTGTTTTTCTTCCTGTAATTTTATATGATTTTCCAATCCTCAAACTGGTAATCTTAATTAAGAAATCACCAATTGAAAAAAATAGCAATATGATTTAAAATATGATTTTAAAATATGAATGCGGTGTACCTCATTTTATGCTCAGAGTAGAATGATGAGTTATTTTTTTGCTATATTTCACTATACAATTACATGAACTTCTCCAAAGAGTTTATTGAATCCATTAAAGATGGGAGATATTTGACAGCAAAAAGTGTAAATTTTGTAGATAGACATTGCGCAATGAAGCCAGTATTGAAAGGTAAGTCAACGAAATAAAATATCCAATTTGCTACTTATTTGCAGCTTTTATCTCATTTGGCAAGTAATGACATTCTCAAAAATTATTTCTTTATCTTGCTCAAGAAATTTCTTTCACTGCTTCATGAAATTCTGACTATTATTCTATACATTTTCACTTAAAACTTTCTAGAAAATATTTGTCTCCCATCCAAGTACTAACCAGGCCCAACCCTGCTTAGCTTCCGAGATCAGACAAGATTGGGCACATTCAGGGTGGTATGGCCATAGACCAGAAAATATTTGTCATGCACCATGACATTCCCATATATGAATTGGGATGAAATTATATGAAACAGTGAATGTTTAAATTTTAAAAATTGACAACAAAGCACACATTGCCACTTACTCCTTTGGAAATACTCCTCCTTCCATTGATGTTGCCCTTTTCTGAAGCAGTTCTCTGAGACCTGTTTTGTGACTGAATTCATGAGGGGTGATGAAATTACAGTGAATGCTGTTGCTGAGTGCCATCCAATGAAAAGTAATCTCTAGAAAATATCACACTTTTGTCTTCATCCACCTTATTCACCAGAGCTGGCACTGTGCTACTTCTGCCTTTTCCCCAAAATAGAGATGACCATGAAAGATAAATGTTTTAAATCTATTCAGGAAATAAAGTTAGCTTCAGGAGCACAACTATATACACTCTCAAAAGACTGCCAGAACAGGCTCTGAAGGAAAAAACAATGGAATAAATGTGATCCTATCAGGGGGAGAATTATGAAGTGGATTGATGGTAATGTCTTTTATGTAAATAATTATTATTAAATTTAAATATTTATTGTAATATTTATGATGCTTAACAGTCATCATATGCTTAAGTAATTATTCATTATGTCTTAAACTGGTAGAAGTATATTTTAATTATGTAATCATTTTATTTTTCTTATTCTAATTATGTAGATTATGCACCACAGAATCTGATTAAATATAACATTTTTTCCTTCTCTATACACCAGCTCTTAAGTGAAAGATAGTAGATGACAAATTCAATACTCATCATTCATTCTTAAAAACTGACATTAGAGTTTTCAATATTCTAGTACCTTTTCTTTCAAAGTTCACACCAAGTATTTTTCTGATATTGTTTATATTGATATTATCCAATTGTATCCTGTTTTAGTACAAACTGATTAAAAGTTTCCAATCCATTTTAATAACATTTCAGGCATTAAAGTGTCATATTACATGACCCAGCTGTAGCACTGTAGGAATTAAAGTCAGTACACTGTAAGGATACACAGAAACTTACGTTCATTTTGTTACAATTCACAATAGTAAAGATGTAAAACTGGCTCAAGTACTTATCAATCAATGAATGGATAAAGAATGTTTGATATACATATATGATATATAATTACAAGTGGAAAATTATTAAGCATAGAGAAGAATGGGATTATGGAATTTGCAGGAAAGTGTACAGAAATTGAGAATCATATTAATCAAAAACCAAACTCAGGAATACAAGTATGATTTTCCCTCACTATGTGATATATTCCAATTTTCTGTAGGTTATTTAGCAGGAATGGGTGTTGGACTTTGTCAAATACTTTTCCACATCTATTGAGATCATCATATATTTTTTGACCTTGGTTCTGTTAATACAGTATAGTAGCCTCCTATGACAAACCAAGAGCCAACATCATATTAAATGGTCAAAACCTGAAAGGTTTCTTTCTAAAATCAGTAACAAGACAAGGAGGTCCACTATCACCACCTATTCAATAAAGTCCCAGAAACATTATCTAGAGCAATTAGACAAGATAAATAAAGGAGTAACTAAATTATTATTTTCAGATAAGGTACTCTACTTTGATGACCCCAAAGCCTCCACCAAAAGAATTCTAGATTTAATAACCAAAATCAGTCACATAGCTTGATACAATGTGAACACTCAAAAATCAATGTCATTGTTGTACACAAATAACAAACTGTTATGGAAATTAGAGATAATATATCTTTCACAATAGCACTGAAAAAATTAAGTTCTTAGAAATTAATCTAACACAGTAAGCAAAAGATCTCTAAGTTGAAAATTAAAGTACTCTGGAAAAGGACATAGAACAGGATATTAAAAAAATAGAAAGATATCTCTTGCCTTTAGATATACAGAACCAACATAATGAAATTGCCATAGTACAAAAATCGTTATGGAGATTTAATGCAATCCAAATCAAAATACCATTAGCATACCTCATAGAACTGCAGAAAACATTACTACAATTTATTTGGAAACTGAATAGATCTAAAATAGCAAATACCATTCTGGGCAACAAAGCAAAGGAGAGTATCACAATACCTGACCTGAAATTATGTTATAGGACTACTGTGATAAAGATAGC
>PVJX010036028.1:0-17839 GCA_004027295.1 Dolichotis patagonum | reverse complement strand
TCCACTTCTAGGCATATTTCCAGAAGAACTGAAAACATCGTACCACAGTGATTTATGTGCACCCATGTTTATAGCAGCACAGTTTGTAATAGCCAGATCTTGGAAACAACCTAAGTGCCCATCAACTGAGGAATGGATAAAAAAGTTGTGGCATTTTTATACAATGGAGTACTACTCAGCTATAAAGAATGATCACATCAAGATATTTATAAATAAATGGACACGACTTGAGACCATTCTCTTCAGTGAAATAAACCAAACTTTCAAGGGTAAATACCATATAATCTGCCTAATATGAGATTTGATAAGAGTATATAAGACTTTATGGCATGAGGCCCCATCTCATAGCTTCGAAGCATGAGGCCCCATCTCATAGCTTCGAAGTCTTTCAAAGTTTTAAATCATCAGTTGGAATGGTGTTATCCTGTTTTGTTTGACTATATCATACTTGATGATATGAATAGCTGTTCTGAAGAAAACAAAACATTATGACAGCTATTGCTGATTTAATATTATCCTTCTTAGAAGTCCTACCATGCTTTTTTTGTTCTATTACCGTTGGTTCTATCTACCACATTGTGTCTTATTGGAATTTGAATATGTGTGATAGTTCAAACAAATTTTTTTCTTTTTTAATAAAAATGAGATATTATAATACCCATTGATCATTTTCTGTTATTTGGTTCAGAAAGCCCTGGAATTCTTTCACTCTATGCATGGCTTTATACTATTGTGTTATGTTTGATATTATTGTAATTGAAACTATGCTCAACTATTGCAGAGTAAGAGATATGGTGTTAGCTACTGTTGATATCCAGTTGACTTAATGTAAAGTACTGTGTTGCCTATGTTGTCCTGTTCTGATCTGCTCTGTACTGCCTCCTTTTGTTTTATTCTCTTTTAAATAAAAAAAAAGAAAGAAAACATCCAACTTTCTTCTTAAAGACTTCCTTTTTATAAAATCGTTCATCAGTTTCAACAGTAACAGAAAGTAACGGAAACGTGACCTGAATGATTAGCTGAAAGTTAACTAGTAATTTAAAACTCCACTGAAGCTGCTCATCAGATAGGTGGACGGCTTAGCCCTCTTGTTATAAATATTTAAACGTTGTGGCTATTTTATCACAGTAAAAACATGTCTTCCAAAAGCAACAGTGGTGATATAATGTGAGTCATATGTTAAAGAACTTAGTCTTCAATAGGCAGAAGATGTAAGACAGGAAATTTTAGTAATGAATTTAAGGAAGTCTATTCACAAATATGCAAAACTTTGTTCAGAACTCACTGGAAGCTATTACACTAGAAAGTTCATTCTTACTAACATTGCTTTTTGTGGGATAAAATGACTTTGGAACAAAATGTCTCTGCAAGGTAACTTATAAGCACACAGTTGAGAATCTCAGCTCTCAGTTCTCATAGAGAATCTCAACCATGTGCTGTTCCCTCTCAGTACTAACTTTGCTTCCAGTTTTCTAATACGCATGTATGTTCTTTGCTCCTGCATTATACACCTGCTCATATGCATCTTCTGCCAACCAGTGAACTGCTTCGTGCTCTGTGCCTGTAGAACTTCTAAATAGGGGGAAATTCATTGCTTCAAAATCGAATCTAGGAATCTTTTTAAATACAATCAGATTAATAATCAGCATATTTCCAGAGAAATCATACAAAATTAAGTACTTATAAATATCATGAAGTTACTTAGCATTTTGGTCTTTTTAAAAAATACTAGACTGATACTCAGTAACTACGGAGTTATTATCCCAAAAAATAGTTTGTGATTTGGCTAAGCAAAATATATTTTTCAATGGCTTTGCTAGAGCTAGTGGAGTAACGGATGGTAGAACATAAATAGAAAGCAATAATGATGCCAGGCATGGTGGCTATAACACAGCACCCATGAGGCCAAGGTAGGAGGGTGGCTCCAAGTTCAAGGCCAGACCAATGACAGTGAGATTCTGTCTCACAAAGCAAAACAAACAAAAAAGAATTGATGATACATAGTATCTTAGCCATAATGTTCTCATACAAGTCTTATATACTGATTATCCATAAAATAAAATGAAGACAAAATAGTAAACATCCTGTATGCTACACTGTGAAAGAGTTGTTTCAAGCTGCTTTGTAACAAACAAACCAATTTAGAACCATTATTAGTGATACTTTTTTAGTTGAGAAGGAAATATCTTGGAACATAAATAAACCAAGAACCCCCTATGTACAGAAGATATTCCTGAGGAACAGACTTTTCCTAGAGAGGCCTGGATACTAGTGATATAGCTGCCTACTACAAAAATTTAGAAGACAGAAAAAAAAATTAGAACACAGAAAAAAAAAACCAAAATTTTTTGAAATGGAAAATGCCAAGACACAGAAGCAAAATGCAATCTCTGACCTACAACCCATCCAGAACAAGTCCAGGAGATGTTGAGAGAAGGAAAATGGGAGACACACACCTGAAACTTCTGAACTATAGCACCCAAAATAAAGAAACAAATTCTTGAGGCTCCGCAGGAAATTTAGATCAGAAATAGTCTCTCAGGCAAAAAAGAAATGAAAACCATAATAAAGGAATTTCTCAGAAAATCTAGAGTAAAGACAGATTTTTTTAAAAAGTGGAGCATAGAAAAGTGATAGAAACCCTCATTGAACAATGTGGGAAAGAAGTAAGATACATGAAACAGATTCAGTGAGATATCAAGGCAATTAAAAATTACATTGAAAGCTGACGAAACTCCTTGAACAAACTGAAGACAGACTTTTAGACTACAAAGACAGGATCATGGTTAATGATCATGAAAGGAAAGCTCTCATAAAAATTGTATGAGATCAGGAAATTCAACAGCAGCAAGATGATCCTACCTTCCCAATTAACTTAGAGTGGAAGGTTGGCATCTGTTTGGCTCAGTCCACAGTCTTTTGATGTTGGGTTGTGGTGAGTTTACTACCCAAGTTTCTGGAAGGAAGAACAACTGACTATAACAGATATGACATGCTAGTTAAAGTAATATAATTAGCAATAGCATCAAGCGTAGCTTAGAAACTGACAAACTGTGGTAACTATTAATTTGGTATCTTAAATCATAGGAGCAAAATCTACAGTTAAATAACAGAACTGATCATAAATTAGAAGACTGTATGAGAAGTGTTTCCTTGGGTAGAGTGCTTTTACCTTGTGGTGAGGAAATTTAAGAATGATAGTGTATAAAAAATAGCCTTGGGAGGTAGAAAAAAGGGTGGAGGACAAAAGATGATCACGCAAGCTTCGGGAAACTAGAGAAGAGAACAGCAAAGAAAGAATAAAGGAGTGATCAGGGATTATGGGAATTTAGGCTCTGGGTTTGGGGCATGGGATTACTTTTCTGTGGCTGGAATTCTCCCTAGTAATCTAGAAAAGAGAAAAAAAAAGATAAGACAAAAAAAGGAAAAGGAAAAGAAAGGAAGATAAAAATAAAAATTAAATTAAACTGGATTACATTTTTTAAAAGAGGACGGCTTCACCCACCTGCTTCTATTCCGTGTGTCTTTGTCCCCAAGCACAATGCTAGTTCACCTAACTTACCACCTGTGGGCTTGTGTTATTAGTGTTACTTTTGGACTTTTCATCATGCTAGTCCTGCCTGTCCATCATGTATGCCCTAGTCGGCTTCCTACTGTGTGCCTGGCATTTCCCCGGTGGCCTGGTCCCACTGACATAAGGGGGGAGCCAGTCACCTGTACCCTTCCCAGGCCAGTTGCTCAGTCCTGCAATGTAGGGGGAAGGAGTCAGTCACCTGGATTCCAACAGCAGGGCCCGTTGCCAGGTCTTGGATTCTTTCCAATAACACTTTTTTGGCCTTCTTTTCCAATAATTATATGGCTCTGTTTTTCAAATAGACCTTTCAAAAGTGTATGATAGCCAGGAATATGGCTTAGCGGTGCTTCACCTGCCTGGCAAGCTCACGGTGCTGAGTTCAATTACCAGGGCCGGAATCCAAACAAACAAACAAAAACGTGTATCAGTAAAACTCAGATGATTCCCAAACATGGGAATAAAGTAAAATAAACTGTAATTATTGAATTATATTTTAGAAATATTTTAAACAGACATTGAAATGTCAGATAATTGTCACCTAAAATATACAGGTATATGTATGGCCACATGCTTGTGTATGTAGATATATATAAATACAAATGTTTGTACAGATGAGCCATACTGTGCTCTGATCTTATTTATACCACATGGAATTGAAACTAGTTTTTTCCGTGAGTTTTAGGTAATGAATTCTTCTCATGTAGAACTTTTTCCTTTTTAAAGGCCAAATGCTCATTATCTTCTTTTGTCCACATTTAAAATACACAGTGATAAAAAGCAACTTAACTATATCTCTAAATAAATATTTTATATTCGAGTTGTCATTTCTACAAAATAATTCTAAAGGATAACATAATTAAATAAAAGAGCAAAGATTTGTATGAGTGGTAGACAATATCTCTCCTGATTTTTGTTGTATTTCTAAGCTGGTGCCTTGAGTACTTAGGGTATCTAACCATTGTACCAACAGCACCTCTAACCTACTGCTATAACCCATTGTCACTCGAGTCCCAATTTTTATAATCTAATCTTTTATATCCAGGGTATCACAAAGTGTTCTTTGAGTCAATTTATGGAAATGAGTATTTCAAGCTCTCCAGAGCACTATCTGAGCTCAAGATATTTATCACAGGCCTTTTAAAATATATATATATATATATATATATATATATATATATATATATACCCTCCACATTGCTCTTGGAATCTCAGGAGTTCCTTCCCCTATTATTAAGATCACTATCCTTCTACCACCACAAAATAAGGGCAGTATAATTTCAGGTGCTGTACTATCTGCTACCCAAATATCACCAACCCATATCCAGACCTCTTGTCACAGGACCAAGAGGAACAAAGCACTCTTACAAAAACCCTCAGAGAACCCATATTATCTCATTTTGCCACAGACATAGGCCATAATTAACAACCTGGTAAACTGTACTCAACTAAGTGCTCACTATCCATACAATGTAGGATCATATCTATCCAACAAGGCCATTTAGAGTATCAAATCAGAATTAAATTTGAGTGTTTCAGCTGGGCTTCCATGCAGCAATTGTACCAACCAGGCTGAGTCTAGGGTTTCTATTAAAGGATATAAAGCATTGTATCTGAGAAGAAGCAGGTCAGAAGCTTGAATTTTCCAAGTCTGTATAACCCTCTGTTCCTTCCTGATCATTAGCTAAGAAGCCACCAAAAGTAGAGAATTCTTCCCTAAGGAGAGTTGCATTAAATGACCAACTGCTTTATGCCCAGTAGGAAGTGAGAAATGTAGAGTTAGAAATCTTTCTAATGTTCTTTCATGTTTAAAGAGACTACTCTAGTCCTCAAGGGTACCAGAAACCCATGAATGGTGGAGAATCATGGGAAATGTAGTTCTTAGCTTGGCTTCCAGGCTGCTCCTGCGCTGCCTTGGCAGTAAATCACTGGTCATTTTAAGACTGCAAAATGCCCGAGAAAGCCAAAAATATGACAAAAAATTAGTTGCCAGGGTCTCAATAGTCTGTCTGTTGTTGACTAAATAGACAGGGACAGTCATGCTGTCACATGGTGTCAACACCAAAATGGAGTCAGCAGTGATGAAATCAGGGGAAACACTCACCCAGAAAGGTTCTATAAAATCCTCTGTTTTTTGCCCATATTGGCTGTGAATTTACCTCTTTTCTCCTGGTGGACCTGAGCATCTCTGTTGATACTTCATTACATTCGATCATAATTCATTTAATTATCACTTCTTCATATTGTCATGGTACAATAATGTGATTTAATGTTTTAAACCAGTTTGTCTTGTAAGAATTTTAGGGAGGGCAAAAAATGCTACATATTTGGGCAACTATACTACTGGCAAATCATAACAAGTTTGTAGTCATTTTCCTAGTGAGGTCGATTATGATAAAGTATGTTATCTTTGCTGATTTATCTGTTGATTGCAAGTAACAATATCAGTCTTTGTCATAATTATATATTAAACACTTTTAAGATTTATTAAACATTTTGTGAAACAATTTTATATTATAATTTCACCCATCTTCTAAAAAACCTTGAATGATGTAAGATCTACTTTTACTAATGAAAATGTGTTTTATCCACCACTATGCATTCTCAAAGCAGCAAAACTGACAAGAAACTGGAGTCTTTGATCCTGAAATCTGGTGCTTGTCCAGAACTGTCATTAAGGCTTTCCTCTAAGAAAGAAAGAATGACGAAGGTCTTCTGTTCCCATGTGCAGATCTTGCTATGTAACTTGTAAATGTTCACCAAAAAAGTTTGGAGACGTTTGATACTTAATTACAAGATTGGGTCAACTAATATAATGCCCTGGATTCTGAAATTCTCATTAGATACTTTCGATGTTGGAGATTATTGTGTGCATCCATGGATGCAGAAGGTTGATTTGTCCCAGACTGTCACCTCCCCCCAACCTGCCCCCAATTACCTGGATGATGTATTAGTGGAATGGACAATGCTACTAAAGAATTCTTTCATCTGAGTATAAAGACGAAAACAAACCAGTAAACTCTGCCTGCATTTTTCCATAGCTCTTTGTTTTATCTTCCAAAGGTTTGATGTTTGATAATGAATAAATTAGGATAAAATATGAATGCAGCCTCTGTAAGAACCCAGCGGGAAACATTGGCTGTTGAGCCAGATCTCAATCAGCAAAAGAAAGAGGTTCATTTGGCATCGAGACCAGGCCTGGGAAGTCTGCTTATTTATAAGAAAATTCAAGATGAGAAAGGAATAATGTGTGCATGGTGTTTATCTGTGTGCACAGGAAATATTAAGCGCGCTTAGACAAGTTTCAGTTTTGGGGAGACACCACAAATTGTGTATAAACTACTTTAAACGATTGTCTTCTATTTATTCTTTTAAAACATTTAGTAAGTAATTCATGATCTCTATATTGTTGGTTAAATTGGTGTTATTAATGCTCGTGTTTTACCATTTGGAGGCTGAGCATCATTGGAAACCCCTACACAGTTGTAAAACGCCCACACTGCTGGCACAAATGTTGCCCATCCTTATAGAAACAACTTGAAAAATAAAGTAAAACAAAAGATTTTATCCAAACTGGCTTTATATGGATTTATATGTATAGTTTCAGAACTCAGTGTTAACACTGATGTTCTTTTACTGTCAAATTTATGCCTGCTTCTCTCTTCCTGGCCTCCCACGTCCGCTTCCTTCCTTACAAGTTGCCACCTCTCCTAAATTCGGAGGACAAAGCTGCAAGGGACTGAAGCCCAAGTTAACGCCAGCATCTGTGATGAGTGGCACAGGCACCTAAGCGGCACAGGTCTCCTGCTGCTGCGAGTCTCCTCACATCTGTCTTGTCAAGAGAGAGCTGTCACAGGCAGCTAACAACTGCCAGCTTTTGCCCCTATCAGTTAGCTGGAGGACAAATGCTGGCCTTTTCCTGAAGCCCTCGTCTCCCCCGAAGTGATGAAAAGAGAGATGGAGCTTTTCTACACCGTCAGCTCTAAAATATAGAGGGACGCAGTGCCCTGGAGGCAAAAGGTTTTCGTGGCGCGTTCCCTCTTCCAACGTGCGTCTCTGGAGATCCCAGCTCAGACTCTGGGCCTGGGGTGAGATGAGTCTTGGGAAAATTTATCCAACAGATGGACAGGTGCTTGCTTTCTTTCTGTGTACCTGCTCCCTATTCCTTCTTCTGGGCTGGTTTAAACTCTTAAAATTGCAGAGCACAAAACCCAGTTTCTACATGAAGTCTAGCTGTTATCTGGAGAAAGATTTAGAATGGCAAAGATACTTTGCCTAGTTATCTATCACAAGGGAGAGTCTCATGCAATACCAGAATATAACAAACAGTACACATCCCAGTATCTTGCACCTTGAGGCTGCCCTTGTAGTTTTTTAGTACTGAGGTACAGGATGTTAAGTCTCATTTTCAAAAATGTGATCTGGAAAAAAAACAAAAACAACAAAAAAACATGATCTGACAATTAGCCTGGGTCCATGTAGGATCAACTCATTTTTTAAAAATTTTATTTAAAGAGAAAAACAAAACAAAACAAAACAGAATAAAGGGTAACAACAATACAGAATTCTAAGGAAAAAAGGAAAAGAACAACAACAACAAAAAAAAAACACTAAGAAATCATTACTTGACAAATTACACACTGACATCTTGGAACCTCATTCTTAAGTAGGGAAAATATATGTAACAAGTCCATCATCTTGTAAGATTGCTGAAATCATAGTATTTCTTTTTTTTAAATTTTTTTTTAAATCATGGTATCTCTTTCTCAAGCTGTAAAGAAAAAAAAGGCACACCTTTTTGATAAGGCAGGGTAGGGAAATGAGAAAAAATAAGTTATTTTGTATACAGGTATAAATTTGCTGTGATGAACGTGATCATTATGTATACGTAAAATGTACAGATAAGCTTAATTTAAAAAGAAATAGGTGAGGGTAAGTCAGTTAATTTCTGCAACAGACCAACTGAATGATACTAAGGAAAAGAAACTGAAGTTTTCTATTCCTTTGAAAGAAATTTTAGACTTATGAATTCAGTTTTTCTATGGGGTACAAGGTGTTACACAAGATATTCAACTATGATACACGTATATGAATTTGGATGTATTATTTTAAATTAATTTTCTATTTTTATCTAACTATAATTAACATTCATTATGTTCACTTACAGTTTTTTTCCTGGATTTCTTTCTTCTCATTTCTTTCACCTTAAGGACTATCAAAGCTGAGATTTTTTTTGTTAATTAGTAACACAAACTTCTGGTAGTAGTGTTGTCTGGGCCAAGCTTGTATAATTGGTTAAGTTCTTATATTCCTACTGCATAAAAAATGACTTTCAATCTGTAAAGCTAGAGAAAGAAAGAAAAAGAAGGGGGAGGGAAAGAGAGAAAAATACGTGTTACAGAAGTGTTTTGTAGTAATAAATGACCAGTTGCAGTACTTGTTAATTTCACTAGGTGGCATGTAGCTGATTTGAACAAATTTGAAATTATAGGGGATTCAAGAAAGTTATGATTTTAAAAAGCAGCTGTATCTTGGAGTTGTCTGCATTTATTTCTTTGTCTGTTTGAGTAACTCAAAACTCAGACACCTAATACTTGTATTAAGAATCAAATTCTATAATGTATGGAAAAGTGTTAGTACCTGGTGCGTAGTTAATAGTCAGCACATATTAATTTATTTTTGTGTGATCATTTTAAAAATTGTGCTTTTTGTTGTTTATGTTGCTGTTTAATGCTCAATCTTATTATTAAGGGAGGTCAAGAATTTCTAGCATTTTAAAAATATGTCCAAAGATTTATAGAGTTGTTAAAATACAAAAATATAACACTATATGAATGGGGATATAGTTTAGGGCCACAGCTCCTGCAGGTCATGAGTTCAATCCCCAGTACAAGAAGAAAACAAACAAACAAACTATATATATATATATATATATATATATATATATATATATATATCTGTAGAAAGTAAATATGTTTTTTTAGATTTTTCTGTAATCATTTATAAACTTCTGACAAATGTTTTATGAATAATAGTCACAATGGGAATTCCACAAAGGATTTATAAATATGCCTACCAAGATTCCCCCACAAGGCATTGAATTCATTTCTAAAACCTACAAATACAATCATATATAGCATCCTCATAACCACACACATGCTTTTGTGCTCTGCAGCATATTTCCTCTATATTTAAAATTTAATAGATTACCAAAATTCACTACTAAATATATGAGCTTCATTGCTTACTATGAATTTCACACTTTCTTCCTCTATAAAGTACATGGCTTATATAAAAGAAACTTTTCAAATAAGCGTGACTTTAATAAAGTAGTTTTTAATACATTAGAAAAGAGAGGGAAATGGGATAGTGTAGTACCATTTTAGGGAGTCAATGGCACATGCATAGCCTGACAATACAAAATATAACCAGTGAGTAAAAGTATATACCATTCACTTTTATTTTTCAAGAAAGTTCTGAAAATAATGACAAAAAACTAGGACAAAAATTGTTCACATATTATTTCATATAATGTATATTATTTCATATCTTCATTTAATGTATGTTATTTTTGCTCTAATAAGTCATCTGGGTACACAAGAAGTTGAGCATGCATTGAAGGTGACTTCTTAGAAAACATCTGTTTCACTTTTAATAATTACACAATATAGACAAAGTGTTACAGAAATGAAAAATAACCATGTATCCTTGGGGGGAATAAAACATTAATTTACTATTTATTTTGTGGCAATATTATTTAAATCCTGACAATAACACAACAATAATCCACTATTGCATATTATCTCTATGGAAAATAAAGTACATGTAAGTAAAGCTTGCCCGAAGTCCCTCATCTAATAAATAAAAAGGGTTGGTTTGCAGTTAATAAACGATCATGTTTTTCCTGTGATGAATACTTCTAATTTACAGATTTGTTGGATGATCAATTAGAAATTCAACAAATTTTCATAAAACATGCTCCCAGTATTTGTTGATCAAAGTTTTTACAGAATAAATAAATTAGATTTTTTGCTCATAAGTTATGTATTAGGGAGGTGTTTGATAACAAATTTAAAATGAATCAAGGATTAGAATTTTGAAGTGACAAGAAAATAATATTAGAGCAATGAAAGAATAATTTAAAATGTTTATGGTGCTTCTCCTCCTAGTAGATCAGATAATTTGAACAAAAACTCTTCAAGGAAATTAGAAAACCTGGGAGAAATGATTATGTATACTGAAAACACTAAACACTGAAAAGATAGTTAAAATTTACCAGACTGGAATCTTGGATTTAGTGCCACTGGAGTAAGCTGTGTGGTTGGCATTTCCTGAAAGTATTTGCTTTTTCTGAATGAGGGATGCAAAAGCCCAGAGGAGAGGCAGATACGTTTACTCTATAATATAAATAGGGACAGGGAAATTAAAGTTGATCAAACTTCAAAAGGGCAGGAGCTGGAGAGCTGACTGGGATTAGTTTGGGGATGCAAAGGCCGTGCTGGGTAAGAGTACTCTCTTTATATGTAGTTCTATTATGCCTTAAATGCGGAGATCCTCCAAAGACCCTGCGTTTAGGTCTTACTCCAGTGTTCAGATGTGGGTCCTACACGAGTGACTGGATCGTGAACGTGGTAAACTTCCCTGTGGATTAATTTATTAATCAGTCCGTACCTGAATGTGCTATCAGGTGGTAAGGGCCCACTTACAAAATGTAAGTCCCTGAGGGTGTGGCTTTGATGCGCATACTTTTAATTAGATTCCCTCTTCCCCTTCTTTTCACTTCCTCTTTCCCTGCTGTCTGCCTGCCTTGGGGAGGGCAATTTCCTCCATTATCCCTTCTACCGTGACAGCTCTGCTTTAGGACTGGCTGCTGACCATGAGCTGAAACCTCTGAAACCGTGAACAACAACAATAACAAAAAGCAAAAACATCTCCTATTCTCAAGAGTGAACGTCATGTATTTGCAATAGAATGGTGACTGACGCAAGACTTCCAGAGACAACAGCCCACGTTCAGCAACTGTCAGTCCTTCAAGCAGTACTGAGGCAAACTGAGATTCCTAGTCCCCTAAACAGCTAGCAAAACAAAAAGTTAAAATAAACAAAATAAATATCTTTAAAAGATAGCACATTTACTTTCACATTGTCTCTCAAAACAACTTGCAAACAACATATTCAAATATTTCCAACATAACCAGACATAGGAACAGATAACACAGCATAACTAAAAATGAGCATCAACAATATAGCATAGAAACAGACCTACAAAGGCTCTGTTTACAACAAATTTTGATACAATTCTACTAACTATATATGAGGTGCTCATTACCAGGATTAAAATTTTTACGGAAAAGTTACAAACAGAAAATAAGCAAATAGGAATTCTAAAGAGTAAAAAATTAAAATAACTGTAATGAAGGATTCACTGGGTTATTTAAGTGCAAATTAAAAACAATGAATCTTGTTAATAAGGTCAGAAATATTTTGAATGTTGCACAGACAAGTGTAAAGAAGAAAAAACAGAAAAATAGTAAGAACTATAGAGAACACAGTAGGGATGTTCAGCATAAATGTATTTGTATCCCTAAAATACAGGAGAAAAATTAATTAAGAATATATTTGAAGAGATAATGGGCAAAGCTTTGCAAAACTTAGTTTATAAAAGTTATAAAACCATTTTTTAAAGCAAGTAAGACAACAACCAATGTAAAATATAAGAGAAAATCTATATGTAACAATGTCAGTAACTGCTAGAAACTAAAAAAAAGAGAAAAAAAATTTTAAAGCAACCAGAAGGTAAAAAAAACATACTTTGTGGATTATATTTTAATATGTGACAGTTAAATTAAAACCTGACTTCTCTGTAACTGCAATGGAAAACAGAAGACATCTCAGTAACATTCCCAAGTGCTGAGAGAAACTGTCAATCAAAATACCATACATAGCAAAAATGCCCTTCGAAAATTAAAGTGAGACAAAATTTAGACAAATTCTGAAAGAATTATGTCTAGAAGAACCTACTATTGGAAAGAAAAATACCTCTTCAGAAGAAATATATATGATCTCAAGTGGAAGATCAGAAGTTTGAGATGGATAGAAAAAAAATGGTATAAAGGAAAGAAAATCTAAACTTGAATGTATAAATTATAAAAGCATGTATATGTTCTATATTTTTATATTAGCTTATATATAATTCAATATCATCCACTGACTCTAGAACCCAGATTTAACAACTGAGAACCAAAAGCTTTGGTTGCATACACACTGATCATGAACTGAATTTTTTTTGAATTGAGATCCTAAGCAATATAACAATTTATATCATTTATATTTTATTAGTTTTTATAAGTAATTTAATGTAGATATGATTTAAACTGGGTAAGAGAGGATTTGTGTAAGTCATTTAGAAATGCTGTTCTGTTTTAGAAAAAGAACTTGAGGATCTGTGAAATTTGTTGTCTATAGGAATCATAAGACTAATTCCTGTAGAGACCTAGGAAATCACTGTCTTCTAAAGAAATGTCTGACAAAGAGAAACATATATGATGTTAGGAAGCTACAACGTACTGGTGAATTAAATCATTGTTTTACCTCTTTCCCATCACACCTGAAACAATTCATTCCAAAGATATTAAAGAAAACAAAACTCATGACTTGATGTAGAGTGAATATCAAAGCCAAGCAAGATGAGAAGACATTAATATAGAAACCAAATTGATGCATCAGTGGGTGAGAATCTGAGGAGGATATTAGCATGTGCAGAGACAAATCTTAAGATGTCAGAAACCAAGTAGATTAGGGAGGGTATCTGTTTAGGCAGGCTAAGGATAGAGGGTCTCAGAGTCCAATTCCAGCAAGGTGAAAATAAAGACCAAAATGTGACTGGGCCAGTCAGACAACAATGGAAAGAGCCCAAGTAACATAATTTAGTGCAGAGAAGAGTATTACGTTGAATGAGAGGGAAGGGTGCCTATAGAAGATCTATGACATATAGATAGATTAATCAAATAAATAAATAAATACACAAAGAATAAAGGAAATCATTTTCAGTGTGGAAGTTGATTACAAATACAAAATAGAAGTACACTAAAATCAAATGTTAAATTAGAATTTGATGTATCAATAGAGGAGCTTCTGGATTTTGACATATTAGTGGGTAAAGAAATATAGATATGTAAATTTGTACAGACATATTTCCTAGTTCTAGCCTCCAAAATCCCGGATACAGTAACACTCCACAGGAGAGGCCATGCTAACACCATGATCTCTGTTTCTAAACACCATTGCTCACTAACAAAGCTACTGTTCTTTGAAAAAAATAATAGTTGAATTCAGAGTTGGAGCATGAAAAGTATAAGAAGGTCCAGAAAATTCTTGTGCTACCAGAGAGTAAGAAAGTGTCCAGTGTGTGGACATGTGGAAAGGACGTGTGAACAAATCTGAAGGTGCTTTCCTTGCACATTTGAGGGACTTTATAAACATTGAGACAAATAATTCATAGATGGACCATTATGTGAATCTGTAAACCATGAGTCAGTGCTGACATAAATAAAATAAATGTAAAACTAAATGACAAATATGTTGTTCACATCATCTCTAAAGTGCTCACATAGTTTCAGGAAAGAATTTCTTTTTTTTCAAGTGGAGAAATCTGCGAGACACCACCATTGTGTGTGAACATTGTCAGCCACAGAACAAATAAAAGCTTTGTGCCACCTGAAAGATGACACTAGGAAAATCCTGGTACCACTGCTGTGACACTCCTTTAAAAGTTGTGTAACTTATATTGAATCCTAAGGAAAAAGGAAAACCAAAATTGAGGAACATTCTGAGAAGTAACTGCCTCCAAATCTTCAGAAGTATCAGAGCTATACACATCAAGGATAGACAAAGAAACATTTCTAGACTGGATCAAACTAAAGAGAAGCTATATGCACGATTCTAACCTGGGTCCTTTTTTTTTTCCCCAATAATGTTACTTATAGCAATGACTGGAAAACCTTGAGTGGCATCTGAAGATTACATAGAAAATAATGTGAGATGCTTAAAAAAGAAATAGAGAATCATACCTTCAAAATATATGGTAAAGAAAGAAAATTTTCACACATATGAATGTTCAAAAAGTATTGTCAAAAAAGATAAAATCACTGCACAAATTGGTAAGCATATAAGTGTAGATGCATCCATCTGAACTTGGTACAGACCAAACATGAACAAGAAAAACCAGAATCGATATTTTAAAATGTTAGAAAGATTTCAAGAGATCTTATGAGAGATATAACTTGAAGCACAAAGATCCCACCTTTTTCATGTTTGTAAAGAATCTCCACAGGAAGGCTGAGAAACCACACAGGATGGAGAAGTTTAGCAGAAATGTTTGTAGCACAAAACAAGTGGAAAGAAGATACTTTACTCACATGTGCAGGAAATTTAAACATACTATATACTAATCTCTAAATCTCAGTACTTGCTCAAAATGAAAAACAAACCCTGACATCACAGAGAATACATTGTCTGATTATGAAGAAACTGTCTGCATTCATAATGAAAAGACAGTATACATTTAGGTATTATGGTACACATTTCTAAACGAAATATGAGGCATAAAAGAAATCACAATTAAAACAGAAGATGTTTGAACTGACCAACAAAGGTATGAAATCAGTGAGATGCAGCTATGGTCAGGCAGAAAATGTATAACTTCCGGCTGGGGATTTAGCTTAGTGGCATAAGTGCCTGCCTTGCAAGCATGAGGTCATGAGTTCAATAGCCGGTACCGCAAAATAAATAAATAAATAAATAAATAAAAATAAAAATAAAAAAACTATAACTTCCAATGTATAGGTCAAAAATGAACTGCCTAAGATTTCATATAAAAAGTTACAAAAAGAACAAACTAAATCTATGACAGGAAGAAAACTAATACAAAAGTTAGACACACACACAAGTGCACACACACACACACACACACACACCAAGCCACACCATTTTAAAGTCAACCAACAGGCCAGCCAAAAGATTTTTTTAAGGCAAGTAAAATAAAGGTCTATGAAGAGTTATTCAGGCATAAATAACCAGGGCAAGAAATAAAAATAATGACTTAACAAAAGGACCCACAATAGTGAAGACATCTTTAAGACATATTATAAAAAATTTCCTAACAATGCCTTCAAACGTTTGGATGAAATGTGAACTTTCATTTTAAAATATAACTTTAAATAATTGTCAGAAAAAGTAGTACAAATACAAATAATCTCTTGACTGTTTATCCAAAATGTAGAGAATCTGCTAGGAAACAATTAGGATCTATCCAGCTTCCTCTGAAATTCACCATTTGGCTCAAAGACACTGGAATCACTTGAGGATGTAGCTCAGGGGCACAGCACCTACCTGGCAAGCATGAGGTCATGAGTTTGATCCTCAGGACCCACAAAAAAAAAAGATAATGGAATCACAATGGTAGAATTTATATACCATAAATGAGAAGTGTCAGTAGAATTTGATATAAATGTGATAACATATCCTGATATATACACATGTAATAAAGTAACTCAGAGATTTTATGATAATAAGGATTCTGTGTTTAGTCTATCCATAAACAAGGAATAAGGCAGGTCCATTACATATGAAAATCATGGTTGCCCTTACAGTCTAGGATATAAATGCATGTAGAAATCCACTTTTAAGCATATGTTTAAAATGCCTTTACACTAATATAAGCTTCAAAAGAATTCTTGTTTTTGAAACACATGCCATAAATCACTAATAGAAATGCTTCTAACAACAGCTTACTCTTTCTTCCAAGCAGCCAGCCATATGTGGTTTTTATGAGGTATGTTTATTTTGTGACACTGTCCTGAAAACCTTTAGTTCAAGGATCATTATGACACTTATGAATGAGAAGGAAGTAAGGATAAATTCTCTTTTTTTTTTATTTGAAAAAGAATAAAACAAAAGGGGGCTGTACAGAGCAGATCAGAACAGGACAACATAGGCAACACAGTACTTTACATTAAGTCAACTGGACATCAACAGTAGCTAACACCATATCTCTTACTCTGCTATAGTTGAGCATAGTTTTAAATACAATAATATCAAACATATCACAATAGTATAAAGCCATGCATAGAGTGAAAGAATTAAAGGGCTTTCTGAACCGAATAACAGAAAATGATCAATGGGTACTATAATATCTCATTTTTGATAAAAAAAAGAAAAAAATTTGTTTGAACTATCACACATACTCAAATTCCAATAAGACACAATGTGATAGATAGAACCAACAATAGTAGAAAAAAAAAGCATGGTAGGACTTCTAAGAAGGATAATATTAAATCAGCAATAGCTGTCATAATGTTTTGTTTTCTTCAGAACAGCTAATCATATCATCAAGTATGATATAGTCAAACAAAATAGGATAACACCATTCCAACTGATGATTTAAAACTTTGAAAGACTTCAAAGCTATGAGATGGGGACTCATGCTTACCATAAAGTCTTATATACTCTTATCAAATCTCATATTAGGGAGACTATATGGTATTTACCCTTGTGAGTTTGGTTTATTTCACTTAAGAGAATGGTCTCAAGTTGCGTCCATTTATTTATAAATATCTCGATGTGATCATTCTTTATAGCTGAGTAGTACTCCATTGTACAAAAATGCCACAACTTTTTTATCCATTCCTCAGTTGATGGGCACTTAGATTGTTTCCAAGATCTGGCTATTACAAATTGTGCTGGGCGCCAATATATCACTGTGGTATGATGTATTCAGTTCTTCTGGAAATATGCCTAGAAGCGGAATAGCTGGGTCAAATGGGACTTCCATACCTAGCTTTTTGAGGAATCTCCAGACTGACCTCCACAGTGGTTGCACCAGTCTACACTCCCACCAACAGTGCAGAAGAGTTCCTTTTCCCCCACAGCCTCTCCAACACTTGTTGTTGGTAGTGTTTTCTATCTTGGCCATTCTTTCTGGAGTGAGATGGAATCCCAGTGTGGTTTTAATTTGCATTTCTCTCATGACTAATGATGATGAACATTTTTTCATGTATTTATTTGCCATTCGTATTTCTTTATCTGAGAACTGTGTATTCATTTCAGATGCCCATTTTTGGATTGGGTCTTTGAATTTCAAGGGTCTGATTTTTTTTAATTCTTTATAAGTTTTAGACAAAAGTCCTTTGTCTTAGGCGCTGTCCATGAAGATTTTTTTCCCAATTTGTGGGTTTTCTTTTCACTCTGCTGGAAACCTCTTTGGACATGC
>PVJX010036027.1:0-17847 GCA_004027295.1 Dolichotis patagonum | reverse complement strand
AAATGTTCATCATCATTAGTCATGAGAGAAATGCAAATTAAAACCACACTGAGATTCCATCTCACTCCAGAAAGAATGGCCAGGATAGAAAACACTACCAACAACAAGTGTTGCAGAGGCTGTGGGGAAAAAAGAACTCTTCTGCACTGTTGGTGGGAGTGTAGACTGGTGCAACCACTGTGGAGGTCAGTCTGGAGATTCCTCAAAAAGCTGGGTTTGGAAGTCCCATTTGACCCAGCTATTCCACTTCTGGGCATATTCCTAGAAGAAATGAAAACATCATACCACAGTGATATATGTGCACCCATGTTTATAGCAGCACAATTTGTAATAGCCAGATCCTGGAAACAACCTAAGTGTCCATCAACTGAGGAATGGATAAAAAAGTTTTGGCATTTTTATACAATGGAGTACTACTCAGCTATAAAGGATGATCACATTGAGATATTTATAAATAAATAGACATGACTTGAGACCATTCTCCTAAGCGAAATAAACCAAACTCACAAGTGTAAATACCACATAGTCTCCCTAGTATGAGAGTTGATAAGAGTATATAAGATTTTATGGTAATCATGAGTCCCCATCTCATAGCTTTGAAGCCTTTTAATGTTTTCAATCATCAGTTGGAATGGTTTTATTCTGTTTTGTTGACTGTATCATGAGTGATTACATGAACAGCTGTTTTGAAGAAAACAAAACATTATGACAGCTATTGCTGATTTAATATCATCCTTCTTAGAAGTCCTACCATGCTTCTATTCTTCTACTACCATTGATTCTATCTATCACATTGTGTATTATTGGGATTTGAATATGTTTGATAGTTTAAACAAAATGTTTCTATCGAAAATGAGATATCATAGTACCCATTGATCATTTTCTGTTATTCAGTTCAGAAAGCCCTGTAATTCTTTCACTCTTTGAATGGCTTTATACTATTTTGTTATGTTTGATATTATTGTATTTGAAACTATGCTCAACTATAGCAGAGAAAGAGATATTGTGATAGCTACTGTTGATGTCCGGTTGTCTTAATGTAAAGTACTGTGTTGCCTATGTTGTCCTGTTCCGATCTGCTCTGTACTGCCCTCTTTTGTTTTATTCTCTTTAAAATAAAATTAAAAAAGAAAAAGAAACCAACAAGCAAAGCCAGGTAGGATTACAAATTACTAAGTATGGCAACAAAATAATAGTAGCCAACACCTCCTAACTGAAGAGTAACTGCTAGGCAATGATTTAAACATGCACAGGAGACACTTATTTAAATTCTAATAGTGTCCCTGCAGGATAGACGATATTAATAATTGCATTTTGCAGAGAATATTCTAGAATAAAAGAATTAATTCAGCAAGATGTTTCCTAAAGACTTTGTGAAGGATTTCTGTAAAGAATTAGCCAGAGGGTTTGAATGAAATTCTATTCATATATTGTTCAGTGAAAAAATCAAGACAAAAAACAAAATATAATTCTATATGTCAGTAATTATAATTACCTATGCATTTTAAAGGAATGTGCATCAAAATGTTATTAGTGATCTCTAACTGTAAGGTTGTAGATGCTTCTGATCACCAGTTCATTTATGCAAATCCCCTGAAAAATTAATCACTTTTTGTTTTTAATAATCTTTATTAATTTTTTAAATAATATAGTAAAAGGAAGAATTAACTTGGCATGAAGATCAAGTTTATGGAGGTCTTTTAAATCCATGTACAATGGAAGCAAGTGGAATTGATGCTACAAGTTGAATAAGTATAATCCAGAATTTTCCAAAAGTGTGCTGTTAGGGAAAAAAGGGTTTCATGGTCAAATAAACTGGGAAATTCTGCATACTCCTCTGGAAGATTCACAATGCCTAAATCCTGCAAAAAAGAAAAAGAGAAGCCAATTTAATTACTTTTACCCAGCATTTTCCAAGCTTGTTTAATCATATAGATTCCTGACACATAATACTTATTTATAGTATTATAAATTCAAGAATCGTTCACACATTTTGGTAGTGGCAGTTTTATTTATCACTTATCCTCTGGCGAGCATACAACTCTCATAGAGCACAATATGTATTTATATATTGAGCGGTTTAGAAATTTCAAAGTTTGAATCTCAGTTTTTTGCTCCAGTATTCACTGAATGTGTGACCCTCGAGCAATCTCATTTTAAAATGGAGATAGTATGTACTAACTACAATTCATGCTTTGTAACAAAGATTCCGATTCTCGTATTTTTTTACATGTGACAAGTGATTTTCGTTAAACTTCACCCTCTTTTTGCTGTTTGGTCCCACATACGAGCAGACTAGTAAGAAAGCCCATGCACGCATCTCCTCCAATAGCATTAACATGAAGTTTTGCCCAGTACAAGCCGTAGCCATTGTCTTCCTTGCCCACAGTACCCTAGACCTGCTGGGGCCCAGCCAGTTGCCCCCCCCCGCCTGGGGCCCCCTGTTTATGTAAGCTTCCTGTCATCAGCCTATATTCACCTCAAATTCCAGGTGAGAATTCATTCTGATCCCGAAAAGTGACTACAAAACAGATTCCTAATGAGAATTAAGTTAACTGTACCTGCCACATAATAGATCCTTGTGACTATTTGTTGTTTTCTGTCTCAAAAACTGTAGCACCCTAGAATAGCTCAAATTTGAGACAGAAAATTAGATAAATACCTCTGACTGTTGCTTTTAAATGAAATCTACTTAAATGTTATCTACCTATCAGTCTAGGATGTTATTTGAGCATCCATAGAATGCAAAGTAGTGAAGAACAGTAACAAAGTGGTTCTAGTTTGTTGGATGGTGCTAAAATTTAGGTAAGCCATTGGCTTACTCGATTTTAATTTGTTAAAAGCAAGGAAGAAAATTAAAGAAGAAGAAACTCACTGAATGTACCGTGTGAAAGGTCCTCTGTTGTTTCATATTATTATTACAAGTATGACATTCCTTTTTGATCATTACAGACTATCTGCAATGAGATACATAAAAAATTATTGATCTGTGTACACAGTTTTATTATAATACTCTGGAGGAGCCTATGGTGCCAACATTTGAAAGAAGTTGATGCAACATATGAAATAATTTATAATGTATCTGATGTGCTCTTTTGATAAAATAGAACATAACAGCTCTACATTTTTAATGTGAAGTAAGCTACAAAACTAATAGACCATAATATAATCTGAGATAGGAAGCTCAATGAAAACAATAAGGAAGCCATTGTCTCTTGTAAGAAAATAGCTCGAAGAACTAAAAACACAAAATCCTGAAAACTATTTTGTTGTTCATAAATAACAAGTTCAAAACTAAAAAGACAGTGTAAGGGAAATGATTCACCAGTAGTAACAGTCTCATTTATAATCCCCAATAAGTACCAAAGGTCAAAAACTGGTATGAGAGGAAGGGAAAAAAGAATGACACAAGGAAGATATATAATCACTGAATTAACCTCAACCTAAAAATTAGAGAAAGAGATTAACATGTCCAGAAAAGTTGAATATCAAGAGCAAAATTGAAAACATAACATAAAATTAACAAATGATTAGAAAAATTAAAAAGAAAGAAAACTAGTAGAGCAGAAATTTCTAAAAGACTAAATAGTTCAATTTGAACAAAAATGATACATGTTTAACTTCCCTACCAAATGGAGAAAACACTGGGTACAGCACTGCATGCCTGTAACCCCAGCAATTTGGAGTCTGAGATGGGAGAATCAGTTTGAGAACAGCCTGAGTTACATAAGCGAGTTCAAGGCCAACCTGCACTACCTAGTGAGACCCCGTCTTAAAAAAAAATAATAGTTAAATGGAGAAAACTCTCAAATTAGGCAAAAAAGCAAATCCAGCTATATTCTCCATAAAAGGACATTTAAAATAAAATGGCTCAAAGTGGTTATAAGTTTGAGTTTTAACAAAAACAGACACAAATATACAATTTTAAAAATGTATCGATAATATAAACATCAAATTAGAATTAAAGTGATGAAATGTGTCGCTCTGCAGGGTGCAATCTGTAATTGGGAAACTGTGTGTTAGTAGCCTCAAGGTTTGCAAAACAAACCTGACATTGCTCTTCGTAGTTTCTAGCTTTGGGGCAAATCAGGTGCCCACTGACCTCATAATCCCCATGTCCCTCAGGATCTTTCTTTCTGTATTTAATGAACCCAGTGACTCCGATAATATAGTCCTAGAAAAAAAGAAGTGGTTACTGCCAGTCTACAGAGGCAAGTCCCCAAAGGGAAAGCCTTGACTGCCATAACAGCAGGAAACAATGGAGATTAACAATTTATCGCAAACTCCATTTGTTATAGAAAGAAAAACAGAGCAAAGTTCTTTTTTTAAATCCCTGTTTCCCCTACAGAGGACCCAGAACAAATTGTGTTAGGAAAGAATGATTCCCAACAGCCTCTGTAGAGAATTCTGGCAGAACTGCATGGACCCAGGACCAGAGCATCAGTTCCCGCCCAGATAAGGTGTAAAGAACAGATGCAGAGAAATCTTTCCCAATTTCAGCATGAAAAAGAAAATAAGTGAGCATTATGAAAATACAGTAAATCTGCATAAAAAACATAAGCGAATACTATTGAAAAGAAATTCCATGATATAGGCTGATCGTCCCTAAAAACAAATGGAAAAGAGAGAGAGAGAGAATGAGTGTGTGTGTGTGTGTGTGTGTGTGTGTGTGTGTGTGTGTGTGTGCCTGAAGAGAATTTGTTTCAAGATATCTTGAAACAGCTTCATCTGCCAATGCTGAAATACATTATCTGGCCATTCTGTGTTTTGAAAATTGAACAAATTGAAAAACAGCAGCTCAGGGAGTCGGAGCACAGGGCAGTGGTCAGACGGTTTGAAGAATCTGATGCAGACCCCTCCAATTCTCCCACATTACAAAGGTCTGATACCAAAAGCTGGGTGAACCTCTGGAAAGACATGCAAAACAGGCATTCCTGGGAGCTAGAAGCAGAATTGGGAATGGGAAAAGAAAGGGACAGTAGATGAAATTGATTAAAAACAGGTTTTATGTAAATAACAATGTGCTATAAACTGGAGAGAAAGGATAATCATTGCAATCTGCCTACCTAGGAGACAACCAGTCATTGCAAGCCTGCCTACCTAGGAGCTTTGTTTCGTCAAAGCACAGTTATTTTCTCTTTTAACCCATCAACGTTCCGAGGTACACAGCACACTTGTCATAAGGAGTCAAACAAGCTAAACTCAAGACATCTTTGCCTAAGTTCACTCCAAGAACAAAATGGACTGAAATTCATACCTGTTTGCCTCTCCAGCCTGCAGCTCAACCACGATACCTCGGGCTTCTCTAAAGTTTGTGCTGGTCATGGTTTTCCATTGATGTGTCCTTTCTTCAGACGTGAAACAGCACGGTTATGTTTAGTGAAGGACTCTTTCTACAGGCCACAGGCATTCCATGATTTAGTGTCTTAGTTAAATTCCCCTTTTTCTAAGGGCCAACTTCAAATGTGTGTCTTAGGAAGCTGGAAAGGGGCTATGGTATAATCTGTGTAAAAATACAGCAAAATAAACACACAGAGGCACCCACCTGCCCACACACATAAGTTCACATCCCTAAAAAGAATATTTAGATATCTCAAGCAACTATATTAAAACTTCCACTGTTCTTACTGTGAAACTCTGAAGAAACAGCTCCAGAAACCCTGACTATGAGGCCCCTGTCAAAAACCTTTTCTACCCATTTTTACAACTCACTACGATTCCTCCAGAAAAATAGACACTTGAAAAGTCTTTGGGTAAGCCACAGTGAACCAGCCCCACTCCTCCGTCATAAATCATGCTATTGTGCAGTGATGTACCATGCAGACAGGCCACATTTATCTCCCCAAAGCAAGCCTGGCAAGAATATGTTCAGAAAATATTGGTCATGTTATCTTTCCAAAAGGTTAAGAGAGGGATTTGCTTATCTTTAATGATTTATGGCACAGACAAACAAGTGTACAAATGTGGCCAGGAAACGCATGAGGTAGGCAAAATGGCTTGAAACAAAATTATGGTGTCAGGACACAAAGCCAATAGCTCCATTCTATAATGGAACAAAGGATCTGGGATTCATAAATCACATTTGTCAAGAATAAATAAAAAGGAAGCCAGATGAGGCCAGTGGCCTTTGTTGTTGCTCTCTCTCTTATAATTTGTTGACCTGCCCTCCCTGCTCTGCCTCTGTCAGAGATAAGAGCTCTATTGCTCTTGTTATCTCCAGATTAGGTCTAAACACCAATAAATAAGACACACTGGCTTCTGTTAGTGTGTCCTGTCCATATCTGACTTTCCTAGTGACCGCTAAATGAGTTTCTGTGACTTGATGATTTAAACTGTGAGTAGGTTATCTGAGAAAGACTCATGCCAAGTTGTCCAGTGAAAGCCCTCAGTGGCTACAACAGTCAGAATGCCCGATTTTCAGTTTTAGCTCACCAATTCCAACCTGACTGACTTTGGACAAGTTTCCTGTTTTCCTTTCTTCCATTTGCAGCGCCATTTATAAAAACACCATCCATTAGTTTGAAAAGATGAGAGAATAATACCAACAGACCAGGAGGAATAAAATGACGTTGTGCTAGTGCCCTCATGCCGATGGGTTTTTGTTGCCAAATGTTTTGAGGGTGAAAAGCATTAGAAGGTAAATATTTGTAAAATTGACTGACAGACATGCCTCACATCTCTAAATAAAGAAATGAAACAGACATATGCCAAATTTGTCAGTCTTTTAAATTCTGAAATCATACCATTGAACTTAGAATAGTTTCCCATCTGCTGACTTAATTGGCATTTTAACATCAACTGAATCGTTCTGGAATAAAAATACTTTATAACTTCCTGCTTTTTGCAAAACACTCCTTCCTGTGTTTTAACGTGGCTCTAACAAAATTCAAAGACAAACAAACCTCAATACAACTCCCTCTCCTGCCCCTGATGCTATTTTAAGCTAACTGCGCCATGGGTAGCAGTTGGCTTAAGCACTTTGCCAGAAAACCTTTATTTTAATTCTCTGGAGTAGATAGCAAACCCCCAGGAGTTCCAGTCAATGGGTACTGTGAATGCTGTGCTTCACATACACGTTTTTAACCATGTTTAAAGCCTGAGCTTGGAGCTAATAACATTCCGAGGTAATTTTCAAGGTTAAAACACGGAAGGGGACACCATCTTCCTCTCCCATCTCTGCTCCATCAGTGGCTTTAGCATCCACAAGCAGCAGCCCTGATTGCCCCAGTCCTCCTCACTCAGCCGTCACTCCTCCTGCTCCTCAGCACTGGCTCCATGCCTAACCCGGAGGCCTCCTCACTGCTGTCCAGAGGGATGCGCTGCCCCAGCCCTGAGTCAGCCACAGGCGTCTGGGTTTGGCTGCTCTTCCTAGACAAAGGCCTGGGCCTGCTGTGAAGTTCCACCAGATTGTTAGTGGGACCAGCCAGCCAGGGTCTGTTCCGCTCTACCTAGGTTTCATGGTTCTCATTGAACCACCAGAAAGAAACATGTAAGTGGCCCTTTTTGCGGCCCAGTTTGAGAGACAACATGATTAAACCCAGTTTTAGACACATTTTGTTATTTTGCAACAATCAGCTTTCCAAAAAAATAAAGACACAAGAAAGTCACAATTTTGATTTGATCACTTGCTGAGAGTATTGAGACAAATAAGCCAATCACTTTAATAAATATATTACATTGCTTTTAATTTGTCAATAATCCTCCAGGACTGGCACTGAGCATTATCCACAGTCACAAAAATAAAACTGGGAGACAGTTTGGGACAACAGCCTGTTGATAACCGGCTAAGCCTCTGTTCTCATCTAGAGTTTAGAAATGACCATATAGTCATAGCTGAGTGAAGCAGGTAGGGGTGGATTGGAGGTTCCAGAAGATTCTCCCTTCTTTTGTATACCAGCTCTTCATGACTCCCAAAATATGAAAGAACCTCATTTACTGCTTCTTACATAGTACACATTAGTGTTACCTGCAGGTCCTTCTCAAATATCAGATTCTGGGTACAGTTTGTTGATATGCCTCGCCCTAGATTTTTCTTCAGGAATCTACATTAATATTTCAAAATGATTTGGAAGTACATGAGCTATGGATTTCAGGAAATATTACAGTGGCTTACAAAATTATTGCTCTGTACATGCTAAAGACCTACTTTTTACTTAATTTCCAATGCATAACAAACCTGTAGTTTCAGAAAATATAATTAAAGTAAGTCACTAGGAAAATGAAATTAAAAACAGAAACTTATACATAACCTGTAAGTCCTGATTTTTATTAAATTCATCAAGTACAAAATTTCATATCAATAAATATAGTGATTCACCAATAAATTTGAGAACAATCATGACACAGGAAAAAAATACATCTAATTTGTTGAAAGTGTGCATAGGGGCAATGAACAGAATCTTTATTATACTTATAGCTTTTTGTCATTTCATACTCACAACTAATTTAAAAATTGCTGGTTATCTGGACATGGTGGCTCATGCCTGTAATCCCAGCACTCAGGAGGCTGAAGCAAGAGGATTGCCTAACGTGTCAAGGTCAGTTTAAACTATAGCAAGATTCTGTCTCAAAAAAAAAAAAATCACCAGTTATCAACTTCCCACATTTTGAAAAAAAAAAAAAACCATAGATATCAGCATTTAAAGATTTCAATGTAACAAATGTATTTGAAACCTAAATTAGATTGATACTATTCACAATATTTAAATGACTAAATCATTTTTGTGTTTTGCCTTAAGAACATTCATAATAGATAAGCCAATCCCAGGGAGCTACATGAGCAGAAAAGGGAGAAAAAAGTTAAATGCAATTTCAAGAAAATGAAGATACTCATTTTTAATTTTTAGTGTGGCCCTACTATGCATGACTGTACCACATGTGCTCACCATGCCACTTCACTACCAGAACCGTGTGCACTCCATTCAAAGATGAAGCCACTGATTACTGCATATCTGTGCAACAATGTCAAGTCACAAAGTTCTCTCTCCTTCAGCACTCTTCTCCTGCTGGGCCAGTCACTACTGCAATCAAAGTTCTCCACTTTGCTAAGCATCTCCTGGGAGCCAGCTGCAAGCAGTTGTCTGACTGGCAGTCTTCAAACCACAGCACTGGTTAATGGCACCTGATTGGTTTGTAAGCACTTTATTCTGCAAAGACTCAAGGGAAACAGATGCAAGCCCTCTCAAACACCACAGATTTACTCAAAGGTCTGTGAAAACTTAGCATATTTTGGAGCAATGCATTTAACTGCTTCATGTTTCCAAAACCATGCAGATGGCGAAAGAACTAACAAACATTTGTGTCTGCGGTTTTAAAATTACATTGTTTCCAAACAAAATTAACTTTACATTCATTTATAAGGAGTATATTTTTTAAGTCCTTGTAAATAGTAGTTGTCATTTTGTGTTCATTATGATAGTAGAAAATAGTTTCAATCAGATAAATCAAATTAACTTAAATACATGTGCTTTCACCATTGAACAAGAGAGAGAAAATCACAGAAATAAAATCAGAGGAGGACGGGAGTAAATTTAAAAAACTCATTTTGATCCATGTTCTAGCTGCTGACGCTAGACGCATTGACTGGAAAGCCCAGCATTGTTGTGACAACCCAGCATACAGTCGGCCATACATGGGCCATGTACTTCTACCCCACAAGGTGTCAGTGAAGCAAAAAATAGAGGCCTTAGCTGGGCTTGGGAACTATTTTCAATCACTGACTTCCAAGAAAAGAATTTTTCAAAGAAATATTGTTACTCTTTACTAGCGCCAACTGGTATCCCATCTGTCCATGTCCCAGGGGTTCAGGTCTCACGTTGGGGCTCTGCATAACCTTCACCTTCCATCTGCCTATGCCAGTGATTCTCAATTCTTGTGCTCCCAGAAGACAGTTACCCTGCAAGAAGGCCCCTGACTTCTAATCATTGTGCAAAATTTCTCTTGCTACATCAAGGATGCGCAGCACTATGGCCCAGTCCATATTCCAGACTCTGAGCTGTGTAAAGAATGTGACTAAATATAGATGGAGAACACAACATGCTAGCAATAAGTGGTAAAAGTAAGAAGTCAGTCAGGACCCATAATAAGTCTGCACCCTGGGAATACTGAAGAATGTTATCAGAATGGTAACAGTTGAGCTCAAATAAAATCATTATTCTAAGGGGCAAATCAGAGACTAGAGGTGGCAGGATACTTTTAGAGGCAACATGAGATTGCTATGCAGTGATTGGATTACACTGAAGTGATTAATGGCTTGCCAGGGCCATATTAGTGCCTATGATCATTTATAGCATGCTTCCAGGCATTCTAAAGGATGCTACAAACACCAAAGTCTGAGAACACCACTCCATACACCTCTCCTCCTACTTCCCAGGGCACCATTTCTCAAGGTGTAAACAAGAATAAGAGGGAAGGCACAGGGGCAGGGGAAAGCTGGGGAAGAGAATAATGCTGTAAACATGCAGATTCAAAGCTCTCACCCTAATGCAAAAGATCTGAACTTTAATCTCCCCAAATGAATGGTTCTGGCTAGAATATAGAGGAAATCTCATTTCCTTGATTAACCAGGTCTCTCCCACTGGTCAGGACCTTAAAACTCAGATCTGTAGAGCTGCTTGCTGAGTCCCTGTCACTGTGGGATATCAGCTTCTTCTGTCCAAGGCAGGAAGAACCAGCACAACATCCCATCCCTACTGGGGACAATAGGGATCAGCCCCACTGCCAGGAAACCTAGCTTCTATTCACCACATGAGCTGACCCTTCCCCAGCCCTTGCCAGGCGGCCAGAGTCTGCCTTCCTGCCCCTGCAGAGTTCAGCTGGAAACACACGTACAGCAACCACTTCTGAGTATTGAGAACCGTACAGTGTGTCAGATGCTTTAAACATTTCAGTCACATCGCCCTCACAGCATCATTCCAGACTACTGTTATCCCATTTTACAGATTTAAAAAATGAGGGCTTGAGAAGTTGCTATTCAGCTAGTGAATAATAAACACAGTTGTCTCACCATCCAAGTACAAAGTTGATCCATGGCTGAAATCTTAGAACCCAATCTAGTTTTATTATACCTTCTTCCTGACTTTAATGCTACATTTTGAATCCTCTAACTGGCCAAGTCCCTGCCCCAAACCAATCGCACTACAGAGTCATGATAGTGCAGCTATTGTTCTGCTCAACACAGAAGTGTGAACCAAGAGCCCTGGGCCTGAACCAAACTAGACTCGGTTTTCTGTTGGAGCCTGTTAAAATTGGTTTCCGGCAGACCATCCAGTTAGATACCTGTTAGACCTCTCGTATCCCTATTCCAGTCCTGGTATTGGCACACTTTCCAATGAATTCTTGGGAAATTTAATGGGAAAAATCATATATTTTCAGAATGTCGGGATCTCTAACACTTCTGTTTAATAATAGGCAGTGTTTCTCAAAGTCAGATTCGTTTCAGATTCGTGCTCAATTATGACACCTGCATCAGAATCCCTGTGTTGCTTAAAGTTGAAAACTGCCAGATGCCTGACTTTCTAGGTGTGTCTGCAGTTGCACGAGTACCCTCATCAGGAAAACACAGTGTCACAGATTGTTCTCATCCCTTCCCGAGTATATAATTGCTTTTCTCACATAATTTATAATAATAGCCATAAAGAATTCTCAGTTCAGTCATATTAAGACTAAAGGGAGAAAGGAAAAGTTAATAACACGAAGCTTCCAGAAAAGGTCAGGCACCTTGTATTCTTAATCACAGTTAATCTTGTTAGCAAGTTGTTAATTGTGGTTTTATTATCACCTGTCTTGTCAGTTAAAGACATGGGTGTTCTAAAAGGTTAAAATGCCTCATCTAAAGCCATGAGGCTAGCAGAGGTCAGGCGAGCCCAGTGCCCAAACTACTCTGTCTATACCACTCTGTGTCATGCACTGCATATTTTACACAATGCTCGCTGTATTTAGTCATTTCAACATTTAGTTACTGGGTTGCACTACCATAATATAGAAATCACTCATAACTGCACATCAAGAAGTTGTCAATCACTAGTAGACAAATACATGAGTAAGTTGTGTGACCTTTTGAATATGCAACTAAATCATTTATTTCAATCTGTCATGCAATAAACCTAAACAAATGTTTATTTAAACTTTGAAATTTACACTTTTCATCATTATAAATCAGAGAGTCAAAAATGATCGCATACAAGTCAAATCCGGCTCACAACCTGTTCTTGTACACAGTAAGCTAGCAGTAGTTTTTATATTTTGAAATAACTGTGAGGAAGAAAAAAGAATGAAGAAAGAGAGGAAAGAGAAGGAAGAAAGGACAGAAAAGAAGTATCACAGAGAGAATCTGCATGGACTACATCTACTACCTAGCTCTTCACAGAAAAAAAATGTGCCAGTATCTACTATACAGGATAAAAAGTTACTATGCTAGACCATGTATTCTCAATAGAGGTGATATCATGATAAAACTGATGTTTAGAGAAGTGGAAATTGATCACTTTGCATATAAAATATATGTAGAGCACATAAATGGCATGTGTATCTGTAGCTTAAAATACAGTGGGATAGGAATTAGAAAGTGGTGTTTAAAAAGCTCCTTAGTGGGATGATAATGAATAATAGGTAAAGAAGCATTATGCTAAGTGATAGTTGAATGTGTGCGGGAAAGTGTGCAGGAATGTGTGTGGGGTGTACAGTGTTCTCACATGTCATCTTTGACACCCTTCTTTAGGGTCAAACACATTCATGAACCCACTTACCCATTCCTAGCCCTCACAAATCTTCCAAAACAGCCCAGTGTGTCTCTCAAACCAGTCATTTTTATTATTAAAGACAAACCAAAGGGATATACTTTCTGAACCAAAAAGTTGACATGTACGACCCTTGTTTTCAGCCCTGTGGCCCTCCCAGCCACAGACAACCATCCCCAGGATACATTGTCTAAAAAGATGAAGTATCTGGCTGGAAAAGTAACTGGAAGCCAAAGAGGTAACTGTGTCCCTTTTAGCAAACATTTGGGAAAGAGTCATTTTGTTTTCTTTCAACCTGCTCCAATCCATGTCTCTGCCATAAAGTCGATATTGCCAAAGTCATCAGCATATTACCCTCTGCTGGTAAATCCAGTGGATATTTCATATTGTTTGACTTCTCATTATCTTCTGAAATATTCTCTCCTTCTTGTTATATTTTCTTTGATTCACATGTTATTGGTTGTCTTACCTCCCTGGTCAAACTTTCCTTACTTCCTTTTCCAGTTCCCTCTTCCTCTACGTGGATTTCAAACGTCAAAACTCCCGAGGGCAAAATTAGGCCCTCTCTCTTCTTTTTCTTTGTTCTTTCCCTAGTTTACATTAACACAACCCTAGCTTTAAGTACCATTTATATGCTTTCAAATCCCAACTGTATATCTCTTCACTTGTTCCTTTCATAGTCTGTATTCATGTCACTTTACCTTCCTGATGTTTTTCCTCTTGGACCTCAGAAATGTATCTCAAATTTTAAGGTACTCCTTGTTTTCTCCTCTCCTTCAAATCAACAGTCTTAATCTAGGGGTATTAGTTAAAGTCTATGAAGAAAACAGACTCATTTAGCTCATTCCAATAAAGAAAATTTAATACCAGGAATTTTTAATACAGTTGATAAAAACAGAAGATGTTAATGCCTGTTATGTATTCTCCCATATTTATACACTAAATCCCTTCAAAGTGATATTAGTTTAAACTTTTGGCGGTGGTTAGGTCAAAAGTCTTGGAGTCATCATGAATGAGACTAATACTATCATAAAAGAGACCTCCTTGCACTAGCTAGCTTTTTCCACCACGTAAGGACAGAGCAGAAAGGTATCATTTATGAACAGGGAAGCAAGGCCCTCATCAGACATGAAATTTGCCAGTGCCTTCATCTGAGATTTCCTAACCTGTATACGCATAAAAAATAAACCTCTGTTATTTTTAAACAGTTAGCCAAAGCAGAAAGTTATCATCACGAAGGCTGGAGGAAAAGAATCCAGAAACCAGTATCATCCAGATATGAAACTATGAAAGCTGCCAAGAGCTACACCTATAAGAGAAACAGAATGCCTAATCTGTGTACCTCAGACAGAATGAAAGAAAAAAACTAACCCAAATTCTACCACTGATTCTACTGACTAGACCTCCCTAAAACCAAGGAAAAGTAAAACCCAAGACGAAGAGGTCTTATGACAGAATTTAGCATAGGCAGGATGGGGAAAGTATACAGAGGAAAATATGAATTAATCAGTCTGATTTTTCTTGGTACATTTACCAGTCTTCATGGAAAAAATGGAAAACTATTCTAAAAATTATAGTTTTTTTAAATAAGCAAAAAGAAAGTAATAATTTTTAAAATGCAATATACAAAATTCAATGAAGATTAGGTTCAGTAGAAGCATAATGCCACGGCTTTTAGAGAGACTATATTACTCAAAATATAGCGCACAGAGAAAAGATGGTGAGAAATAATGTAAGAGAGCATAACAAATATGGAAAATACAATAAGACTGTCTAGACTACATGTGCATAGAATCTTAGAAGGAAAAGAAAGAAAGACCAGAGAAGACTTAAGGACAAAGAAAAGTTGTTACTCATATTCCAGAGTGGAATAAAAGCATCAGATCAGTCCAGGAACTAAATTCATCCCAAATGGAGTAAACTAAAAATGATCTCATGCCTGGATATATCACGGCAAATTGAAGAAAAACAGAGACCAAAAATTTAATGACAACCAAAGAAACAAAAAAAGATGACAGTCATTGGCAAGTGACTTCTTGCCAGCAACAACAGAAAACAGAAGTGGAATAATATCTTCAACATGCTTAGGGAAATAAATCCAAACCCAGAATTTTCTATCCAGAAAAGCATATTATCCAAGAAAAAATGTAAAACGAAGATATTTTCAAAAACTCAGAGAATGTGTTGCCAACAGCTCTGTATCAGGTGCAAAGGGTGTACTCAAAGCAGGAGGAAAATTGATTCCAATACAATGTTACTTGTGCAAAAGGAACAAAGAAAAGAAAAAGAGGCCAATATATGAAGCTAAGATACATAAGTAGGTAGGCTTTAACTAATCCCAACAGTGAGGAGCCTAAAGTAAGAGGCTGCTGTGAGTTTGAAGCCAACCTAGACTGCATAGTGAGACACTGTCTCAAAAACAAAAACAAAAAGTTCAGAATGATGTATGATCACCATTCACTTTTTAAAACTAAGAAGAAGCACCTTTCCAAGATTCAGAATCCAGAAACTGGAAAATAACAACATGAGGAAGAAGAAGAAGAAGAAAAAAAGAGGGAAGTAGACCCCAGGAATCGGGAAGGATCTGATGATTAAAGCCTGTAGAGAAACTGAAAAGGCAGAATACAATGTGGAAAAGGGAAAGGACAATCTGAGCTTGCTTCCTAGTTTCCAGATCCTGAGTCATGAGAAAAGAGTCTGAATCTGCAGAGATAAAATAAAAACAGGGACTCCAGAGACCCTCAGTGAGGAACTCAGCAGTAGAGTGGACCAGTGGATTCCCTTATCCACACAGCCGGTCAGTGACTCCAGCCCAAGTGCTCACCGCATCCCTTTGAGGGAGTGTTTGCTGGGACACCTTTCAAGGCATGGCGTTGTTGTTTGAACCGGAGATTCAAAGTAGCCTAGGGACAGCTTCCAGTCAGGGCTTCCAGTGTTATATTCCCACAGTGGATGAGGGACAGCCGTAGGAGACAGATGTGGTCAACACGCCGCAGTTCAGCTGGCCAGAGACCCCTTGAGAGGTTTAAGTCAAAGGACACAGATCCTACCTCCAGGTCCAGAGGCCGTACTTGGTCTGAATTGCTTTGGATTTGAAAGTCACACAGTTGACATCCTCACTCTAATTCTGCTGCCCGCTGCTGCCTGCAACCAAAATGGACCTGGGTTCTGACTGCCTCCTTTCCTAGTGTCAGCAGTGTCATGGAACTTGGAAGCTAACCCAGGAGAAAACTACCTTTTTAAAATCAAAGAGACATTTCCATATTTTGTTATTTTCAGTTTTGGCTTTGGCTTCTTTGTTTTTGTTTTTTGCTTGTTTTGGCTTTTTTAAAAATTTTATTTAAAGAGAAAAAAACAAACAAAGCAAAACAGAATAAAGGGTAGCAAAAATACAGAATTCTAAGGAAAAAACGAAAAGGACAATAACAAAAAAACCACTAAGAAATCATTACCTGACAAATTACATACTGACATATTAGAAATAGTTGTTCAAATTACAAAGTTAAAACATGCAAAGTAGACATTCAAACAGTGAGACTGTTAACAGTTCTGCTCCACGATCTCACAAAAACAGCAATATGGTCGTCCATCCTAGACACTCAGACATACATGCAGTTATATCAAAAGGGTAAAATTAAACACAACAAAACAGAACAAAGCAAGTCACAAGAGAGCAATGTAAGAGACATAAATTTCAAAGCTAGACTATCAGACATATTCACTCTCTATCATATTGACTCTTGTTTTCTTCCAAATGGTTGTCCATATTGTCACATACAGGGAATTCACATGAAACAACATAGTATGGAACTGATCTGAACAGGACAAGGAAGGCATTTCAGGTCTTCAAGACCAGACAATAGGGAAGCCAAGGCTGGCTGTCATAGTGTCTCTCATTCTCTTCAAAATAGCTGTCCATATCTTCATGTGTGTTGAACTTAAACAAAACAAGTTAAGTCACTTTGAACAAAGAATGACAGTTTTGCTGGATTTCACATCATGACATTATGGATTCAGCACTGGGTACTGTAGTATCTCTTTTTCTTCAAACTAGTTGTTCATTACAACATGTGTTATATAGTTGGTTCTTGTAAACTGTTTATAAGCTCTACACATGCATGAGTCTCTACATGTATATTTATCCTTTCTGTATTAGGGGGAAAAACAAAACAAAGCAAGACAAAACAAAATAATTCCTAGAAAAGCATGAAGCAAAAAGTCATATCAAACCAAAATACAAGGTGATCTACAATGGTTACCATGATGTCTCAGCAGTGTTTAACAACATTAATAAAAATGAAGCATTGGAGATATTATAAGACTTCAAAAGCAGGCAATAATCAAACCACAGTGGGTATCTTAGTGAATCTTGTCATCTTCAGTGTAGTTGCCTATACTCTTAGACATGGTGCTATCAATCATAACAGATTTGAATAAAATCGGTCAATATAAAACAGCAATCTAACAAACCAGATTCAAATAAGATCAGTCATAATAAGACAGTATAAGTTATACAGGGCTTCAGATTAAGTTGATAGGAAATTAAGGGTGATAACCATAATATGTCCTCTTATTTTTGGGATAGCTGACTGTGTCCTCAAGTCTAGTGTAAGTAGACAAACTGGAACAGCATGTAATCCATCCAAGCAGAGTGATGAGAATAATGTAGATTTTAAATCTTGTTACACAAATAACAATATCCTCTGCCTCCCTTTTTTAGACAATTCCTCCCCTTTCACGCCCATAGGGTGCACTGCTTATTTTGGGTCCTACTGCCTCCCTAAATAGAACCTCTCAATGGACCTCTCCAGATCTACTCTGCCTGTGTTTCTCTCTGTTAGTATTTCGAGGCCCTCTATATGAGAGATTAAAGCCAATCTTCTCTGCCTCATTTCTGCTTTTCTATTTTTTTGCCATTGGTTGTCTATTTTTCTGTTCCACTCCACTGTCTGCCCCATTCACTGAGGCCTCTCTGCCACTGTTCCTGAAATGCTTGTATTCTTTTTCTCTCTCTCTAAAATGTCTTTCATTATTTTTTGTGGGGTTGGATTGGTGGTCACAAATTCTCCCAGTTCCTCTTTGTCATGGAAGCATGTTGCTTCTCCATTAA
>PVJX010036026.1:0-17832 GCA_004027295.1 Dolichotis patagonum | reverse complement strand
CATATGAACATTTTGGGATAAATTTAGTGAAAAGCTCAAACAAGTTGTAATGCTACTCCCTCTGAAATGTCTCTGACGTTCTCCTAAAACTATGCATACCATCACTCATTAAATCTGATAAACTGAATGCATATCATCCTGCAGCTCTGTGGCAAAAACTATGATTCAGGATGTATGTTATTTACCCTACTTCTGGCACAACAACAATAACATCTTAGTAACTAATGTTACACTGTAATCCAGCCATGTACCACACACTAAAGATCTATCTCTGTCTCAAGTTAAGCTCAATCTCTCTGAGCCCCCACTTTCTATCAAGATCAGTGCTAGGTCCTGAAAAATAAGGATATTCTGGATCTTCATCTCAAGTGTAATAAAAATGAGGTGTCAAATATTGTGCATAGCTGTTGTTAAACAATGCTAAATGTTAAACTGTATGGTGAAAATGCAATTCATAGACTGGGGGTAGGAGAAAATAGTTCTCATGAGAAAATAATATTTTCAGGAGGTCTGGAAAAACAACTCAGAATAGCTTAGGGGAGCCTTGTGCACCTCTAATCCCAGATACAAGTGTAAACTTATTAATCTGAGACAGACTGGTGAAAATTTGCAAGATTTTCCCAGAATAACAATAAGAACAAAGGATAAATACATGGAGATATGGGTAAGGGTGAGGGAACCACTTGGTCTAATACTCACCAGTATCAAAAAGAAACAGAAAAAGAAAAATATAAAAAAGTAAAATGAATCTACAAGTACATATATATGTATGTATGTATGTATGTATATATATGTATATATATACATATGTATACACACACATACATATATATATATATATAGAGAGAGAGAGAGAGAGAGAGATAGAGAGAGAGACAGAGAAGATACTGAATTGAAGAAATAAATGTCCACCTGTCAGAAAAAGGAATTTTGTCATTGCTGCTGTCCTTTGGATGCCTTTTTTCCATTTACTGGATGGATGAGGTGAATATGAAATGAACATGGAGAATCTGTTCCTAACACACACACTTACCAGTGTCATTGGTGATCTCATTCTCTGGGCAAGGCATGCAATCAAAACAACAGGCAGGCTTTCCCTCCTGAGAGGTTTTCCTGAATCCATGATGACAACTCTCACTGCATACCGAGCGGGGCATCTAGGGAAAAAGTATATATTGCTGAGTTCTTAGAATTGCAGCAATCCTTTAGAGCTGGAGAGAAAAACAATTTACATACATAAATAGTATATATATATATATATATATATATATATATATATATATGCCATACTGAGAAATATATATTTTATAAATATTTACAAAATATAATCAAATATATTCCATTCCAATTCAATAGAAAGATAATAATGAATGAGAAAACTGAACAACTGAAATTGGTATTTTTAAATATCATAGTTTCCCATTACAAGAACAAAATTTGGTGTACAAAGCTAAAATAATATTCTGGTTATTTATTGTTAATGAGTGCTTTATAATTATATCCAATGTACCTCTGTAACCCCTGTGGCCCACTCGATCATGTCATCAGATAAAGACAATTGTTGATCATGTGGAACATGTGGGGTAAATGTTCCCATTTTTACTTTAAGTCTAAGGCCTTCAGGAAAATTCCAAAAGTTGAGAATGTCATATTCTACTTCCAGTTTGCTTCTTTCATTCAAATTCACTTGGTCTCCAGCAGGATTGTTAAATTGAATGTTCTTCAAAATTGGGTGAAGCTAAAAAATACATCATCCACTGATAAATAGCACTTCATGATTAAGACAGAAATGAACTAAGGAAAGCTCCTAATTATCTTTAATTTTTATTTCATAATGCAACATTGATACAACATTGATAAAGAAGAATAAATGAATCCCTTGGAAGATGAAATGTCATGTTTTTCTAAAAAGGCAATAGATGTCTGGAGATAAATTTTTATTCAATATAATTTAAATAAATTTTTCATGAATCATAGAAAAAATGGTATGTTATTTCATTAATTTTATCTCCCATGTTTCCACAACATTTAGCTTCAAAATGAAGTTGTCACAAGCACAAAGACTGCAGTATGAGGTAAAAAATTAAGACAGTATATTTAATGTAGGGCTTAGCATCATTTAACTTCAAGAAATACGGACTTATTTTATCCTTTAAGTAGCTTATTGAAAATATTTAGCTTTTTATAACAAATATATTATCTAGATTGACAATTTCATGCTTAAGAGAAAAGCAATGATCTTGTTTCATGTTGATGTTTTCGATGACAGAGACTTCTTTCTAAGTGACCATTCCTACTAAGATCAAGATTTACCTCTTTAACAATGACCTTCAATGGAATCACTTGTACTTTTAGATAATGCACTCTAAACTTCTCAGAAAGTTACCTTGATTACATTGCATGACATTATAAAAAAGAATTGGTTTACCTGCCAGGGAGACAACACCATCACTTCTTTGTTTCTCATCAATGGCCTCTGTGCTTGTTGAAGAATCATCTCATGGAGGGCATGGGCCACAGCATATACAGCATTGTGTACATTGTGACTCCAATCAGTCATGGTCATGTCAAAATGATTCACAGGCAGCCATGCCAGAGAGGCATTGGGTGTGCAGTCCTTCAGCGAACAGTCAACATCAGAAAATGAGCAGTGGAAATTATTCAACCAAAACAAAGTGAGGTAAATGTCTTCTGGGTATTTGGAAGGGTTGACCTCTTGCACAAAAGTTTTGAAACCAGAAATTTCTTCATGGTGGTTAGAGAAAATGAGAGTCCCATGGAATGAATTAAGGATGAAATTTTTCCCAGTCATGTCTGCATGCCATTGTGAGTTTGTTACCCAAACTTTCCCTGTTAGTAAGTATTGCTCTATGTTATGGTTCACATCATTTAGGAAATCAGTGTCATAGTAAATGATTACCACATTTACTTGTAATGTTTCCTTGGTCAGAATAATGTATTCCTTTGCAAATGCTGTATGCGATACAAGATGAGTTGAGACCATTTTCACAAATGCTACACAGATTTTGTTTCTGTCCATCTCTCTTGTCACATCTGAGAGAAACTGAAGACCTTTCTGACCTTCCATAATGACCAATCCCACCCATGTCCAGCTGAAATAAAGCAGCAAAGAAACCAAAGCAAAGGCTAGAGATGTGTCCTTGTGGGCTACCTGATAGAGAGAAGGAAACTGTCCATTGTCTCTTAGCATAGGATCAAAAGAACCAAATGTAACCTAAACAGAAAAAAAATTGGAAGGAATATAAGGAAAGTGTTGACATAAAGCACAAGGTCAAACCTGGAGAATACAAATAGCAGGAAGGTTTAGAAGGACATACTACTCATCCAGTCTTTTTAATTATTTCATTTCACAAAAGCTTTTTAGAAAACAGCTATGAAGCACAATTTTTTAGGAAACATTTTTGTTTCTTTTTCCACCTATTTTTCTGTAGACCAAAAAAAATCTGAGCAAACCACCAAGTCTTGAGGCATTTTAACGATGATACTTCTTCCATCCTGTTTAATATTCCCAACAGAGACCTGAATTTATCTTTCCCAATCTCACTCCTCCTCACCTGTGGAAACTTGTAGAGTTCTAAGAAGGTTCCAATTTGCGCAGAAGATGCCCCCAATGTTATCACTGCTACAGACTGTCTGTCTCTTCTGCAGGAGTAGTTAGGGATCTCATTCTGTCCTGTGAGCAAAATGATAGAACTCTCCAACATCCTCCAGTGACTGTAAAGGAAATTATGGAACTCATATCCCAGAGATACGTTTGGTAAAAGATTTGGATTCTTGTTGACCTCTTCTATGGCAAATAGGAAGGCTAGAACATTCTGGTAGCTGTTAGGCATTTGCCTGCATAAAGAGCATAAAGGTTTCTGTGTGAATGACTTAGTTTATGTTTATATTTCAATGCAGTACAATAACCTTTATGAACTGAATGCTCATGTTTCTCCCTGAAATACATGTTATAGGAACTGAAGCATAAATGTGACATTCTTAGTGATTTGTTGTAGATATGTAATTAGAGTTAGATGAGAACTGCAGTGAGAATTTCTAATGCCTGAGGCAACTGCCTTGGAAGTTTTCAGGCTAATTGCTTCATTTTTTCACTATATGTGTATACGTTAGCCAGACAGCTATTGATAAACTAAAAAGCAGATATTTTTGAATTTTCTGAGCCAAAACTTAAGTATCAATAATTATTGTTTCAATAAAACAGTTGATTCTCTAGTTTTACATAGCAGGAATAACTCAGGTGATAGCCTAACTAAGGTTACACAAAGAGAAGCCTAATTCAATCTTTGGAAGAAATGGTCCCCATGTAGTGTTAGATTTAAAAGTTAAACAACATATACTTAATTACTTCCTATTATAACAATGATACATATGAAAGTAGAAATAGCAACAGAGAGTGAAAATAATGTTAAAGGAAATATCTGTCACACTTCAAGAAACTTGACTGTGGGGTACATATGGTGTGGTAAAAGGTTGAAATTGAGTTGCCTAAACCTTTGCCTCATCAGAGTTATGCATCTGTAATTCTAGCTAAAAGTTCAAGGCAGGAAGAGTCACAGTCCTAGAGTTACATTATACTACAAATCCATAGTGATAAAAAACAGAATAGCATATGCAATACCTGACTTGTAAGGCAAGAAAACAGAAGAGAAGATGTAGAAAGAACACTAGGCACACTGACTTATGTGATTTTTGAGAAGAACTAAATCCTTTTACTGGATGATAGGTAGAATTTTCAATAAATGATGCTGGGGAAACTGACTATACACATGGCAATGGTAAATCCTAGCCTACATTCATTTCTTTCACAGTGAACTAAACTGTAATAAAAATAGATTGAAGACTCTAACATTAGATGATGAAAATAAATCTCCTGGAAGAAAAAATATGAACAACACTTGAAATCACATGCATGGGCAGATTTTCTGAGCAAAATCCAAGTTACACAAGAAATATTACCAAAAAAACCCAAATTGAATTATATCAAATTGAAAAGCTCTGCACAGCAAAGTAAACCACCAAAAGTTTGGACTGACAATGTACAGAAGGGGAAAAATGTTACTCTTCAAAGGACTAATACATAGAATATGAAAAGAACTCTAAAAATAAACCCACAAATTTAAAATCCCAATGAAAAATTGATAATTGAAATGATTAGACATTTCTCAGGGGGAGACATACAAATAGCCAATAGACAAATGAAAAGCAATTTCACCCTCACTGGTCAGCTAAGAAATGCAAATTAATCAATACTACGATTACATCATGCTCCAGAAAAAAAGGCTACCATCAAGAGAGTAAGTGACAACATATTCTCACAAGCCTGTAGGGAGAAGAAGACTTCTCGTCGGTGAGAATGTGAGCTGGTAAAACCACTATGGAAATTGGCATGGAGATGCCTCAAAAGTCTGACAGTAGAAAATTCATTTGCCTGTGCTACACCCTTTCTAAGTACCTTCCCAACTGAGTTCCAGAAAACTTTTACTTATGTTGATAGTCAAAATATTCAAAATTGCTCAGTCTTTGTAAAAACATGTATGTTCATGAACAGTTGAATGGACAAAGAAAATATCATATTAAACTAAATGTTGTACTACCCTTCTGTACAAAAAAATAAACTTGGGAAATGCCTGTGCTGAGAAGCACTATCAGAGGCCTGCACGGTGTACTCCTCCTAGATGTGCAAGCTTGGCACCTTACTCAAAACCTAGTAGAGCTCCACTCAGTGCCCCTAAAGAGCTGGGGGCCTGAAGTAGGACACTCAGGTCCTGGGTGGGCCGCACCTAGCAACCCCAAATGGCAGGGGAAGTGATTATGTGAGTGGCAAGAGCCAAAGGCCTGTGCAGCAAACTCCACCTAGATGTGCAGGCTTGGCACCTCACTCTGAACATGATAAGGCCCCACCCAGTGCCCCCAAACACCCAGGGGCCTGCAGTAGATCACTCCAACCCTGGCTGGGCCCCACTCAGTGACCCCAAGTGGCAGAAGAACTGTCTGTGCTTAGTAGTGTAAGCCAAAGGCCTGCACAGCAAAGTTCACCTAGTCATACAAGCTTGGCACTTTGCTCAGAGTATGGCAGAGACCTGCCCAGTGCCCCTAAAGAGTCAAGGAACTTCTTGCACTGGGTGGTGCAAGACAAAGACCTGAACAGTGAACTACACCTAACCATGAAATCTTGGCATCTCACTCAGATCCCAGTAGGGCCCCACCTAGCATCTCCAAACAGCTGGGGAGCCTTGGTGTGCTGTGTAGCATCAGGTGAAGGCTTTTACAGTATACTCCATCTAGTTTTTCAGCCTTGGTTTAATACAGAACTTGATAGAGTCCCACCCAGCAACCTCAAGAAGCCAAGGAGCTTCAGAGGACCATGTGAGGTGTGCTGAGGGTGTCCTGGTGTACTCCTCACATTTGATCACATTGAAGTGCCACTAGGGACCTGATAAGTTCTTCCTAAAGACCCCCACTCAACTGGGGAAACTCCTTACAGTATGGACAGACATCTTCAACCCATGAAGCAACTGAGACCTTGCACTCAGCCTACCTAGGAGGATACAGAAAAATAATGAAATGAAAGATCAAAATGCAATCCCAAACCTCCAGCCCATCCCAAACAAGCCTAGGAGATATTGACATAGAAGAAATTGTAAGCCATATGGCTGAAACTTCTGAAATGATAGCAATTAAAGTAAAAAAAATCATGAAGCTGTAAAGAACTCAGATCAGAAATAATCTCCCAGGTAAAAGAAGAAATGACAACCCTGACAAAAGAAATACTGAGCACATTTAAAGATGTAGTTAAAAAAATTGAGGAGCACTGCAAAAAGATGGAAACATTGAATGAACAATATAGGAATGCAATAGAATGCATGAAACAGATTCAAAGAGATATCTAGGAAATCAAAAATTCCATCAAATGCTGGAAAAACTGCCTGAATGAATGTGAAGTTAGACTTTCACACTTTGAAGACAAGATTTCAGCTAATGAACAAGAAAGGAAAGATCTTCTAAAAATAACAAGGAATCAAGAAAGAACAATTCAACAGTTGAAAGATGATACAAAGAACAACAATATAAGATTGATAGATGTAAACAAAAAGATGACAACACAAATGATATAAAAAGACTATTTACAGAAGTAATAGACAAAAACTTCCCAAAGATAAGAAAAGAAACTGACATTCAGATAATGAAGCATATTGAACTCCAAATAGCCACAACCAAAACAAATCTACTCACAGACATATAATAATCAACATACCAGAAATTCAACATAAGAACAGAATATTAAAAGCTCTTAAAGAGATAGAATACCTACAAAGGAGAGCCCAGCAGACATCTCAACACTAACAATGAAGTCAAGAAGAGCATGGAGTGAAGGATTTCAATTCATAAAGGAAAATGATTTCCAACTTAGATTGATGTACCCTGCAGAACTGTCCTTGAAAATCAATGGAGAGTTCAGCTACTTCCATGACAAAGAACAGGTGAACAACTTCATGACTGCCAAACCAACCCTTTAAAGAATAATAAAAGAACTAGATATACATAAAAATAACTATGACTCCAAGAACACCAACAACAAATATCAAAACATGAAGTTAGACAAACAATTAAATGAAGGGGAAAGGTAAAGACCAACAGCAGAAAGATAATATGACAAAAAATGAGCCAATATATAACAGTTATAAAAATTAATGTAAATGGTCTCAATTCAACAATTAAAAGAAACAGACTGGCAGAATAGTTTGAAACACAACATCTGACCATATGCTGTATAAAAGAAACCTGTCTAACCCAAAAGAAAATTCATATGCTGAAAGTCAAAGGATGGAAAACAATATTGCATGCAATAGGTACCACAAAAAAGCAGGAGTAGCTATTCTGCTTGAAGACAAGTGAACTTCAAACCAAGAATGATCTGAAGAGATAAAGAAAGTCAACACATACTAGTTAGGGAAAAGCTTCAAGAGGAAGAGATGAAAATATAAAATATATATGCACCAAATTGGGTGTACCCAGCTATACAAAACAAATATTAATAGAAATGGAAAATCAAATAAGTGATAGCATAATTAAAATGAGAGAAATTAATAATCCATTGACACAAAGAGACAGATCAACTAGACAGAAAATCAGCAAATAAACAGCAGAAATGAATCAAATTTGTGAATAAATGGACTTAGTAGATGTGTACAAAGTGTTCCACCCAACAACATCAGAATATACATTCTTCACAGCTGCATATGGGACATTTCTAAAATAGAACACATACAGTATCACATAGAACATGCTTAAGTAAGTGCAAAACATTGTATATTGTCCCATGTATATTATCTGATCACAGTACAATGAAACTAAAAATTAATGACAAAAGAAACTGCCAAAACTCCATAAACATGTGGAAATTAAATAATACATTCCTGAACAATCAATTGATAACAGAAGAAATTAAAATACTAAATAAACAATATCTACAAGCAAACAAAAATACAAATACAACTTACAGAATCTGTTGGATGCAATGAAAGCAGTACTCAGAGGGAAATTAATTGTGGTGAATTCCCACATCCAGAAAGTAGAACTAACACAAATAAACAACCTGATGCTACACATAAAACATCTAGAAAAAGAATAGCAAGTCAAACCCAAAGCCAAAAGAAAGGAGGAAATTATAAAGAGCAGGGCAGAAATCAATGCCATAGAGAATAAGAAAACAATACAGCAATTGATGAATCAAAGAGTTAGTTCTTTGAAAGAATAAATAAAATTGATAAGCTCCTAGCCAATCTTATTTAAAAAGGAAATAAAAAACTCATATTCATGGAATAAAGAATGAAAAGGGAAAAATCACCACAGACCCTGTGACAATACAGAAGATCGTCAATACTTACTTCCAAAACCTTTACTCTCATATGTTCAATAACACAGAATAAATAGACAGATTCCTAGAAACAAATGAATTACCAGAGCTGAATGAAGAAAATGTAAAATTGCTGAATTTCAGTTGATGAAATTGAAAATGTAATTAGATCTTTGTCAACAAAGAAATGCCCAGGTCCTGATGGATTGATGGCTGAATTCTAGAAAAAATTCAAGGTAGACTTAATGCCAAAACTCTTCACACTTCAATGAAATTGAAAGAGAAACAATTCTCTGTAATTCATTCCTGGAAGAAAGTATGACCCTAATACCAAAACCGGAGAAACACCAACAAAAAAATAGAACCACAGGCCAATCTCCCTAATGAATGTAGATGCAAAAATCCTCAATAAAATATGACACACAGAATGCAGCAAGTCATCAAAAATATTATATACCATGACCGATAGCAATTAATCTTGGGAATGCAGGAGTGGTACAACATATGCAAACCAATAAGTGCAATACATCATATTAATAGAGCCAAAGGTAAAAATCATGTGATCATTTCAATAGATGCAGAAAAAGCCTTTGATAAATTCCAATAGTCACTCATGATAAGAAGCCTACAGAAAATCAGAATAGATGTATCTACCTCAATCTGATAAAAGTCATCTATGACAAACCAACAACCAACATATTTAATGGTCAAAACCTGAAATCTTTCTCTCTAAACTTAGGAACAGAACAAAGATGTGCATTACCACCATTCCTATTCAACATAGTGCTGGAAATATTAGCCAGAGCAATTAGACAAGAGAGATAAATAAAAGGAATAAGGAATAAGAGGAAGGAAATTAAAGTATCATTACTTGCAGATGATATGGTACTCTCTGTAGAAGACTGAAAAAAGTCCATTGAATGACTTCTAGATGTAGTAACCAAATTCAGTAATGTAGGTGGATACAAAGTCAACACTCAAAAATCAATAGCATTGAGGTAAGTGCAGAACCAGGGAATTGGCATGGCACTGGTAAGAGGAGCATGTCCTGCAGTGGGGCAGCAGGTACTACACATCACGGGTCCTGACCCTCAGTAACAGCACTGTGAAATACAGGACACCCAGATCTGGACCTCCAGAGGCTCCCACATGCATGCCCTCAACAACCCCATCCAGGGCCTCCAACCAGTATGTCCTTCTGGGAGCACAAGTAGAGCCAGAGGCGCTGTCACTGGAGCTGAAAACACTGCTGGAATCCGAAGACACATGGTCATGGTGAAATGGGGGTTTGGCGAGCCTGAAGGCCTTGGCAGGAGGATGTGGTTGCAGAGGGGAGCAGTGGAGTAGAGAACACCACTGGCTTGGAGATCTTTACTGGCTTATGGTGAGTGTGAGGAACTTAGTCCTCCCGCAGGTGTAGGTGATTGGCTGGTGACATTTTGGATTTGGGTAGGATAAGCCCAGAACCAGAACTGCAATGGCTTCAGTCAGCCACTCCAAGAGCAGAGAAGATTGTCAAGAATTGCTTTGACTGAGTCCTGCCCTTGTGCATAATCCAATAGCCAAGGACAAGCTCTCCTATCCCTAACCGGCCCTGTCAATGCAGCACACACTAACATGGCAAAGACTCCCAGTGGTTGACCAGTGAAAAATGGAGGGACCAGTCTGCCCCACCCCTACTTGTACTTTAGTGGTCATCAGCAGACTGGGGAGGCCAGCAATACCTATCCAGCACACTTTATAGTAATCATAGCCAATACAGGAATTACCAGGGTTTCTGATTATCCAATTATCTGGAAGAAACCAGAAACATGAAAAGAGGAAGAAACCAAAGGAAGTCTCTAGCCTCCAACCCAAACAGTACTGACCCAGGGGAGGTAAACACAGAAGAGATTGGGGGTTGCACACCTGCAGTTCCTGAAAAATTAGCATCTGACATAAAGAATTATATTCATGACATTATAAAATAACTCAACAGAAATACTAGTACAACTAAAGGAAGATATAGGAAAAATAATAAAAGAAATGTTAAGCACCTTCCAAGAAGACACAGATGGAAGAATGGAAGAATAGAAAAAGGAGGGAAATCTTCAATGAAGAATATTAAAAAGTCTAAAATACATGAAACAGATCCAAAGAGATTACCAGGAAATTAAAAACTCCATTGAAAGCTGGCAAAACTGTTTGGAAGAAACTAAAGATAGACTATCAAACCTTGTAGATAGTTTTGCAATGTGTGATCATGAAAGGAAAGATCTCTTAAAAGTAGCAAGGAACCATGAAGTAACAATACAAATGCAAGATGACAAGCTGATATATAACTCAAGAAGAAACAATTTGAGTGAAGAAGCATGGGTAAACACAAATGAAATACAAAGGCTATTTATAGAAATAATTAAAGAAAACTTTCCAAGCATTGGAAAAGGAAATGATATTCAGATATATGAGACATACAAAAACTCCAGCCAGCTATAACCAAAATAGATCTATACCAGACATATAAGAATCAAGATCCCAGAAATTCAGCACAAGAACAGAATATTGAAAGCTGTCAAAGAAAAGAAACAAATCACCTATAAAATAAAACCCATCAGAATTGTGACAGACTTCTCAACACAAAACATCAAATCAAGAAGAGCTTGGAGTAAAGTATCCCAAGACCTGAAAGAAAATAACCACCAACCCAGATTGATGTACCCTGAAAAACTATCTCTCAAAATGAATGGAGAAACAAGATGCTTCCATGACAAAGAGGAACTGGGGGAGTTCGTGACCACCAATTCATCCCTACAAAAAATACTGAAGAACATTCTAGAGAGAGAGAGAAAAAAAGACCATGATTTCAAGAACAGTGACAGAGGGGGCTCACTGAATGGGGCAGACACTGGAATGAAGAGGAAAAGAAGACAACCAAAAAAAAAAACATGGCAGAGATGAAGCAGAGAAGGTTAGCCATAATCACTAACATGGATCGCCTCAATACACTAGTAAAAAGAAACACAGAGTTGATCAGGAGATAGGATCCATCAAGATACTTTATATAAGAAATATATTTAACCTGAAAGAGAGTTTATGGACTGAAAGTCAAAGATGAGAAAATAATGCTCTATGTGATAGGCAACCAGAAAAAAGTGGAGGTAATTTGCCTATCAGCTGCAGATTGATTTGAAAGACATAACACTTTTATACAATGGAGAACTACCCAGCTATAAGGAAGGAAAACCTTGAAGCTCTTTTAGGTAAATGGATACAACTTGAGACCAAGCTAAGGGTTAAAAAGGTTCAGAACCACTTAGGTAAATAGTGGGTTGCCTCCCTAATCTAAAAACTGAAAGAGTTAGTGCAATACAAAATGTACAATGTACCATGGGGACGTGAAAGGGAAGGAATTGTCTAAACGGAGAAAGTAGAGGACACTATTAATCTTGTATCATGACTTGAAACCCATAATGCTTTCATCATTCTGTTTAGTTTGTCTGTTTAATTTATATTCATCATTCTATTTAGTTTATATTCTGTTTCAGTTTGTCTACTTGTGCTAGATTTTAGGGGATAGACAGCTATTCCAAAGATAGCAGGATATACTACAGTAAACATTTTAAATTTCCCATTAACTTAATCTGAAACCCAGTATTGCCTTCACTGCCTTGGTTTGACTGATTTTACTTGAATGTGTTTTGCTCAATCGCTGCCTTGTCTTGACTGATTTTATTCGAATCTGTTATGTCAAGTCTGAGAGTATAGGCAACTACTCTGAAGACAATATGATTCAGTATGATACCCATACTGGTTTGACTATTACCCTCTTTTGAAGTCCTATAATGTCTCCAATGTTTTGTTTTTATTGATGTAGTTCCACACTGCTATGTTCAATTTTATTTTACTTGATAATATGGGCAATTTTATTGAAGATAACAAGAGACATCATGGTAACCATTGTAGATGACCTTGTATTGTAGTTTTAAATCATGTACTATGTCCATCCTTTTGTTTTGAATGACCCCATTTTGTTTTTGTTGTTTATTTTCTTTTTTCTCACTTGGTTATATTCATTTCATAATAAAAAAATTTTTTAAAAAATCAATAGCATGCCTGTATGCAAACAAGCTCACTGAGAGTGAAGTAAAATAAAATACACCCTTTAAAATAGCATCCAAAAAATGAAATATTTAGGAATCAACCTAACACAGGAAGTAAAAGATCTAATCAGTAACAATTGTGATTACTGAAAAAAGTAATCAAAGAAGATCTCAGAAATTAAAAATATGTTGTTTTTTCATGGATAAGAAGAACAAATATTGTGAAAATAGCCATTATTTCAAAATTGCTTTACAGATTTAATGCAATTCCAATCAAAATACCATCAGAATACCTCACAGATTGAGAGAAGTCATTTCTAGTTTATTTGGAATCAGGAAAGACCTAAAATTGCAAAAGCAATTCTGTGCAACAGCAGAAAATAAGGAGGCATCACAATCCCTGACTTGAAGTTATAGTATAAAGCCACTATGTTAAAAATCAACGTGGTACTGGAATAAAAACAGACCTGATGAACAATATAATAGATTAGAAGGGATGACCGCAACTACAGACCCCCCAGCTACCTTATCTTTGACAAAGGAGCAAAACATGTTCACTTGAAGAATGATAGCATCTTTAATAAGTGGTGCAGAAATACTGGCTTCACATATAACAAAAACTAAAATTAGACCCATGCCTATGACCATGTAGTAAAATAAGTCAAAATGGATCAAAGATCTAAATATTAAAACAGAAATGCTAAATCTTCTAGAAGACAAAATAGGGAGAAATCTTGAAGAAATATGGATAGACAGAGAATTCATGAACAAAAATTAAACCTCATGGGAACTACTTTCCAGAGTCAACAACTTGGATCTTGTCTTTTAAAATTTTTTCAGTCAAAAGAAATTGCCAATAGAGTGAAAAGAAAAATCTATGAATTGGGAAAATCTTAGTCAATTGTCCCTCAATCAAAGGACTTCTATCTAGAACATAGAAAGAACCAAAAAAGTCAGGCCCCCAAAATTCAAAGACCTGTGCAAAAATGGACATCTGAGATGAATGTACACTTCTCATCTAAAGAAATATAGATGGCAAATAAATACATGAAAAAATGTTCAGCATCATTGGTTATTAGAGAAATGCAAATTTTAAAACAACCCCGAGATTACATCTCATTTCAGAAAGAATAGCCAGGATCAAGTAAACCACCAATAACAAATGGTGGAGTGGGTGTGGGAAAAAAAGGAATTCTGCACTGTTGGTGAGAGTGTAGACTGGTGCAACGACTGTGCAGATCAGTCTGGAGTTTTCTCAAACAGCTGGGATGGGAGGTCCCACTTGACCCAGCTATTTCACCTCTGCGTGTATTCACAGAAGAATTGAAGATATTACCACAGGGATATATGTAAACCAACTTTTATAGCAGAAAAATTTGTAATAACCAAATCTTGGAAACAACCCAAATGCCCATAAATTGAGGGATGAGTAAAACAAGATGTGGTATTTTTATACAATGGAATACTACTCAGCTATAAAGAAAGATCATGTAGAGGCTTTTGTAGTTAAATGGATGTGAATTGAGACCATACTCATAAGTGAATTAAATCAAACTCACATGTGTGAATACCATATTGTCTCCCGAGTGCAAGAAATTGAAAGCATAAATAAAATACAAAATCTTCAATAAACATGAAAGAGTAAGAAACTACTAAAAGAGTAAAAAATAACTCAGCTAGGAAAATGAGAAAAGAAGGAAGGGAAAAGAAAAAAGATACAGATTTGTATATACACACTTAAAATAGCTAAGATGATTGTGCTACTAATTCTATTAGTTCTTTGAACAAAACAGCTAACAGTCACAGCATTAGATCAATTTTGCATGTTTATATCTGGGAATATGAGGAACTCTTTTGAAGATAACTGTGCAAAATAACAACCTTAGTAATATTCCTACTGCCTTGTTTTGAAAGTCTATAATATTGTTTTGAGCTCTTCATTAGTGTTATTAATTTGTCTCTTTTGTTTTTGTTTTTCTTGTATTTTATTTTGTTTTTCCCTCTAACACAGAAAGGATAGATGTACATGTATAAGGCTATACATACCTAGATGTGCTCCTAAAGAGTTTGCAAGAATTGATCTATTACATGTGATGGTATCAACCCCTACTTAGAAGAAAATGAGACATTATAGTACTCATTTCTGGTTTTCTATCATCTTGTTTTGAAGTCCAATAATGCTTTTATTCTTTGTTTTTAGTGGTGTTAGCCTGTTTTCTATTATTTGATTTCAATATGTGTGAAGGTGTGGGCAGATATTTTGAAGAGAACAAGACATATTATGGTAACCATTGTTTATTTCTCTATTGTCTGGTTTTGAAGGGCTGTAATGCTTTTATTCTTTAGTTTTGATCAGTTTCATACTATTTTACTTTGTTTGAATTCATTGTGTGTGAAGATATGTACAACTATTAAAAAAAAACAAGAGACATTATTGTAGCCACTGTTGATTTCCTGTTGACTTGTTTTTAATTCTTGTGTTGCTTGTATTGTTTCGTTCTGATTTGCTTTTTTCTATTTTATTCTCTTCAAAATAAAAAAATCTTTAAAACAAGAGAGATAAACTTGACTCATTAGTAGGATAATGGATGGCCCCTGAGACTATGTATTTAAGGGAAGTAAATCACACACATGAGCTTAAAAATCACATGGTTTCTCCTGAGTACAAAGATGAATACAAAGTGTGAAATAAAACAGAGATAACAGAAAGACATAGGAGAAAGACAGAAGTACATCTTTTGCAATTTATCATGAACAATGTATCTAAAAGTATATATTGTCTTGATTTATTATAATTGTTTCAAGTCTTTTATAGGTTTTGTGCTATGAGTCTGGTTGTTAATTGGTATATATAACAGTTTAACAATTGGTAATATCAGTTTAACAATTGATTGTATATGGATATGGATGATAACTAAGCAAATCTGATGCTATCAGAATAAAAAACAGGAGGGGATGTTGAAGAAAAAAGAATGAATTCATGTTATTTATGTGGACCCACTCCCACAACAAATGCAATCATTATGTACAGAAAGCATGTATAAAATTAAAATTGGAAAAGTAATTCTTTTTTATTTTGATCTAAAAAATAAAACTAAAACAATTGCCCAAGTGACTAAAGTTAGCTTATCAGTGTTGTAATGGAATATCCTAAACAAGCTGAGTCTGAATGGATTTACAGATCAATTGCTTCTAAAATGTCAGAATAGTAATTGGACACAGTATTGCACACCTGTAATCCTGGCTCTGAATCTGGGGGCTGACTGTGCTACTAATTCTATTAGTTCTTTGAACAAAACAGGTAACAGTCATAGCATTAGATCAATTTTGCTTGTTTATATCTGGGAACTCATATTTCAATTAACACTTGCAATTAATATTTGATATCTAAGGAAGAAGCTAAGATAAAACAAAACAGAAATCTTTTTAATTCAAAACCAGGTCTCACTTAAAGCAGGATGATTGCAAGTGCAGCCCCGCTGGGACAGATTAACAATGAGCAAGTATCTGTAGCAAAATTTAAAAAAAAAATTAAGACAGGCCAGTGATCTATTTCAGAATGAAGGCATGAGCTTCCAATTGCACTACTGAAAAAATGTGCCCTTCCAATAATTTATTTTTTAAATTAATTTTAGTGGAACAGTTTAGATGTAGAAAGTGATCAAATTCATCATGGAGGATTTGTATCTGTATGTGATATATCTCAGTTCCTCTTTTTTCCCAATCCTCTCCCTGCCCTTCAAACTCTCTTCTCTTCATTATTTGCAAAGCTTTGCTTTCATTCATCCATTTTTATCATTTTTTACCTCTCCCTTACTTTCATAATGGAAAGTGAATACATAGAACACAAATAGAGTGTGTTTTCTATAAAATTCTCATGGGATTGCTGTAAATACTGGAAAAACTTGAGTAAAGAATCATCCTGAAGTGTCACTACAAAGGTTAATTTTTTAAAAAAATATCATCACATTTCCACAAGGAGAAAAACAACATGATTTTCAAATGTAGACAGCACTTCATGTTATCAGATAATGAATTAGAGACACTTAACGTTACTGTTATTATCTGAATGTAACTAAAACAAAATATCTCCCTACATTCATCCAATAAGGGCACAAGAAGGGTTCGATATTTCAATATGGTTGATTTGATCAGTGGAAAATGTAAATATAAATCCACACATAGCACTTCATCCCAGAAAAATTGCAATTAATCTTTGATAACTAAAGAAAAAGCTAAAGATGAAATACAACAGAAATCTTTTTAATTCAAAACTAGGTCTCACTTAAAGTAAATGTCCATAAGTCACAATGTCAGTAGACAAGGGCAGGCACACAGGTTTATCCTCCTTCTAGGAAAGAATTGCATAGGAAACTCCCAAAACCCTGTCCTATAGATCTTGTGATCAGAAAACTAGTGGAAATAAAAAAATTTAAATACCCTGTAATTCTTTCATTCTCTTGAATGGTTTTGTACTATTTCGTTATGTTTGATATTATTTTATGTGAAGCCATGCTCAACTATTACAAAGAAGGAGACATTATGGTAGCTACTATTAATATCCAACTGTCTTGGTGTAAAGTGCTGTATTGCTTATATTGTTCTGTTCTGATCAGTTTTGTTCTGTCCTCTTTTGTTTTATTCTTTTTAAAATAAAAAATAAAAATAAAAAAGAAGAAAACTAGTGGAAATCTTCCAGTTGAGAGGGGTAGTTTCCTTTATATATTGTGGGGTGAAACTTCTTTTGTATTATATTCAAGAGTGTATTATTATTTTCATTTTTTTTCTGGTTACAGAAAAATAAGACAGAATAACAGCTACATGGACAGGTGCAAATAACTCAAAGCACAAGTTCCCACCTGTGTTCTCCAG
>PVJX010036025.1:0-17831 GCA_004027295.1 Dolichotis patagonum | reverse complement strand
TATAGATTTAATGGTTTAAAAATATCTGGTTACTATCTCACAGTTTCCATTGATGAGGAGTGTGGACATCACTGAGATGCACTGGTCAGGATTCAGTGGTTGCAATCAATGACTCATTCAGCACTGCATTCCCATCTTAGGAATGACTGGTCAGGTAATTGGCAGCATCCCTTGAAGCCATAGAACTCATGTGGTTTCTATCTCTTTTGTTTGTAACTTCTGCTTTTTAAGGGCTTCTGCTAATTCAGATGTATCCACACCTAGATAATCTCCATTTTAATTTAATATAAACTGATTTGAGATCTTTATAAAATCTGCAAATTTCACCATAAATGAAAATAATCACAGGAGAGAAATATATTCATGATCTTTTTACTCAATAGATGACAGTTATATAGAGTGCATACAACAGGGAATGGGACTTTTGAAGATATTTTAATTCTACCTAATTTTTTTTCTATACTGTGCATTTCCAGTGTTTGTAACAATTGACTCTTTACTTAGACAGATGGCAGTGGACACTCTGCCAGTCTCCGTATTTCAGGGGAAGCAGTCAGTCTTCTACTGTTCACTGGGTTGTTTGTGTTAGGGTTATCATAGGTGCTCCTGTCTCAGGTTGAGGAAATTCTTTTCTAGTTCCAGTTTGGCAAAAGATTCATTTGGAATAGGTGTAGCCTCTCATCATATGATATTTCTACATCTGTTGAGATAATAATTATTTTCTTTTATTTTTTGATCTTTTTTTGGTTAATATTCTGTATTATATTAGTTGAGTTTTAAATGTTAAACCAAACTTTTATTTCTGGGTTGAACCCTATTTTGTTATGATGTTTCGTATATTACATTTGAATTATAAAAGACTATTTTACAATTTTAAATTTTACTCATGAAGAATACTAGTCTACTGGTCTCTTTTATTTTAATGATTTTGCTTAGTTTTGATTTCATGAATTCCAAATTACATAATGGTATATTTTCATGTTAATAGAATAAAATAAAAAGTATAATGAACAAGTGCCTACCTAGCAAGCTTGATCCTAGTACTCCCCCAGAAGTGTAATGATACTTGAGTCTGCACAAATACATGTATTTTGACACAAGCCTTTTTTTTTTATCTTGACTGCTATGACAGCAACCATAGTGCACAAAGAAACCCTAATGCTTCCTTAAACTCAAGAAGATGAGTCACTTTTGTTATGTGTGATTTTCAGCTTTTGTAGTAAACTAAGAAGTCATTTATTTGAGAAAATCAGACTACTTATGTCACTAAATAGCTTGCTTGCATGTTTTTTCAAAATATACATTTTCTACAGTGTCACAAATAACGTTTATAGAATTTCATTACATAAGTATTGTGTACAGATGAAGATAGTGAAGTTTGAAGTTTTAGAGTTAGTTACTTAGAGAGCTAGAACTCAGTACTAGGACTTCTGCTATCAGATCTAATGTATCGTCACTTCACACATTGTACTGCTGTCTTTTGTACATGGTTCAGTTTGGAAACATTTAGATGATCTAAAGACTCAACAGTATGAACACATTCAGACAGACAGTTGGGCCACTAAAACCTATGATTTGGTTAATTAGAATCTTTTAATGGTTTAGTCAGCTTTGTGAAATAGGATTTGATATTTGCAATTCTAGTTTGAATAACTGTTACATGATTGTAATGGGGTAATTTTAAGCGATAGCACTCAATGCATATTGCAAAGGAAGTAATATATAAATGTCACGCCTCTGACCTTTCTGACAACTGCTTTTGATTCTGAAATCAGTGCCCCATCCGACCCATAGGTTAGTCAGGCCCTTCTGCAAAGACATTGACCATTGCAAAAATATACTTGTCTTTTATATCCCTATCAGATAAGACATATTTTGGTTCCAAGTCATAGAGTTCTCAACAAAATGCAGCTTGTATAATAGGTGCTGATTATCTGACAGGATGAGAGGTCTGGAGGAAAGTAGCCCTAAGGATGGTCAATAAGTGGTTATTAGGGTTCTCAGGCTCCCAGACTCCCCATATTTCTAGTTGGCTGGCTTCAGAGGCTGTTGTTTTTGTTCTTGTTCTGTAGTGCCAAACATAACTGCCAAAGCTGCAGGTATCAGAACCTCACATAACTTCTCCCAAAATTATGAAATATGAAAGTTTTTCTTGGCATTCTCTCTTCCTCTCTTTCCTCCTCCAACTCTCTCTATTAGGGAAGAAAATCGTATCCTGAAGCGCACCTTACTGATATTCTATCAAGACTTGCTGGCCAGAACTGAGTCATCTGCTCAGCACTAAACCAGTTACTCAAAGAAGAATCTGGTTAGACTAATCATGACATACCTCTTGCAGCTGAGTCTACTGCTGTGAGTATTTTGTTACCAGTATGTGAATAAAATTGAGCTTCAGTTACAAGAACATGTCTCTATAGTTTGGGGATATGGAAGCTTGGAATACAATGAATAGGTTCTGTCATTATACCAAAAGTCTCATTTCCCTCAGATTCCCCTCATCTTTAATGTATAATGAGAAATGGACATAAATATCTCACTTATTTTGTAAGCATAATGTTTTCATACATTTATATTAACAATGATTTTTAAAATATCTTTGTACTGGATAATCTCTTTGTGAGAACATTTACAATGACTGCCAATTCAAACTATTCCCTTATGTACTTTGAATTATTCAACTTCATGCACTAATTTTAGGTAACTATTGTTCTCATTTCTTTGGGTTTGAAGTTTGACACATAGGCCTTCAAAGGTATATATGTTACACTCATGTCCTTGTTCTGCATGTATGTAAATAGATTTGGCTTTTACTTCAGTTTAAAAAATATCTGGAATATATAAAGAACTCAAAAAATTAGATCTCTCCTAAAATAAGAGACCCAATCAAAGGGTAAGTGAAATGAACAGACACTTCACAGAAGAAGTACAAATGGCCAGTATATACATGAAGAAGTACTTAACATCTCTAGCCACTAGAGAAATGCAAGTTACAGAGCTTACATTCCATCTTATTCCAGATAGACTGACCATCATCAAGAAATCAAATAATAACAAATGCTGAAGAGGCTGTGGTCAAAAAGGAATCCTTCTACAATGTTGGTAGAAATGTAAATTAGTACAATCACCTTGAAAACCAGTATGGAGAGTCCTAAAAAACTGATATAAGAGATTGAATTTGACTCAGTTATGCCTTTCTAGGCATTTTCCAAAAAGACATCACGTTATAGTGATACAGGCATACCCATAATTGTAGCAGCACAATTCATAACAGTTAAATTTTGGAAGCATCCTATATGTCTACCTACAGATGAATGGATAAAGCAAATGTTATATTTACATATCATGGAGTACTATTCTACCATAAAGAAAGATAAACTTGTATTATGTGTGAGAAAATGGGTGCTCTTTGAGATCATAATGTTAAGGGAAATAAATCAGACACAGGGCCTTAAATATTGCATGATTTCTCTTGCATGAAAAACCCAAAAGATAAAAAACAAAACAAAAGATAAGAGGAAGTAGGGAGATAAATCTTTCTCAAAGGGGAAGTGAGCCAAAATAGAGGAAGGAGGAGGAAGGAAAGGGAAAGGGGTTGAAAATTTAATTAGGATGTGTTATGTACATGTACTGATTCCCCACATGGCATGTAAGCATTATGTGCTACGTACATGTACTAACAAAAAATTAAAATTAGGAAATATTTCAATTTTCGGTTTTACTGTATAGTTTTCTCTCCCTATAGTTTTCCTATTTCTTTATTTCTTCTTCTTGTTCTTCTTCATCTTTTTCTTTCTCCTCTTCCTCCTTCTCTTCCTCTTCTTTTCCTTCTCCTCTTTCTCATTTTCTTTTCCTCCTCCTCCTTTTCTTCCTCTTCCTCCTCCTTTTCCTCTTCTTCCTGCTCTTCTCCTCCTCCTTCTTCAAGATGGAGTCTGCTGTGTAGTTCAGGCTGGTCCTGAACTCACTATGGAGCCCAGGTTTGCCTTAAACTCGTGACAGTCCTCCTTCCTTAACCTCTTCCAGGGGTGCACCCTATAGTTTGGAGAATTTTCTGAATTACTGTTAAAAGCCTATATGAAGGCTATTTTATGATGAGGAACCATAAATGCTGAAGAGAAGTTTTCCACAGTTAATCTGTAGCTGATGTTTTACAGGAAGCAGAAATCTTGTGTTATTAAGAGTCAATGTACCATAATATTAGCAAGGAGCATGTAGATCAAGAACCTGTTATGGTTTGTGTCTCGATGACACCCTCCTGCAAGCCTCATGTGGTCATGTGTGGAGCTTTTCAGAGGTGATTGGATCTAGAGTGCGTGATGCTGGGATTGAAGATGTGTGATTACTAAATTAATCACTGATCGGTTTGGCACAGAGTGTGAATGCTATGCACCCAAGAACATGTAGCCTGGGTAGAGTGTAAGGACCAGAAAGAGGGCGCTGTTGTCCCTTTCTGCTTTGCTGCTTTGTTGCCTTGCTGCCTTCTGCACTCCGTGCACTACTTTTTACCCCCTGCAATGCCCCTCTGCCATACCACCCTGCCTGGGAGCCAGCCAACCATGAACCAAAGCTTCTACAAACTGTGGGCCAAAATAAACCTCCCCTGCTTTAACTTTGGGAGTTGGGTGTTTTATCTCAGCAACAAGAAAAGTAACTAAGACAAAGCAGAAGATAATATTATTTTTTACTACATTTTACAGTCTGATCTTTTGGAGCAGAAGTCGTAGGTGCAGCTGTTTATCTTAGATTTTTATTAATGATATAAAATTTGAATTTAGGAAGGGGAAAAGGAATATAATACTATTCTGAGTAACTTTGATAAAATTCATAAGCACAACTGCCATGTAAAAATGTCATGTATTTACTAGATTAAACACTAGCAATAATATTTTCTCATGATATTTATAAGATGATCACTAATAATTGCACAATTGAGTATAAAATAAAGTATGAACAATTTTAATTTAAAATTCTATGTATGACTCAATTTTTTCAGTTGCATACAGTTTATTATACATAATGTTGTATATAAGTATTAATAGGAGAAGAGCATTGGGTCCTTAAAGGTAAAGAAAGAATATATCTATACAGATAACAAATCATAATACAGTAAATAAAATATCAAATACATGACCAAGTGCAACAATAAAAATTTCAACTTAATGCAGACCATTTATGAGACTGCACATAATTTTTAGATGTGAGCCAAACTCATTTCTCAAAAACTTCATTTTTTTATTATTCTGACTCTTTTTATAACTACCTACTTCATTGAAGACTCAGAAACTTGTGTTTAGAAGAAAATGTGTTTTTCCAACATCGATTATGGTGAAAGCACAATATAACAGCATAGCTAGGTTTTGATGGTAATATTCCTAATCATAAATAGGTAATATTCAATGCAAATACAAGGGAGTAAAGTGGAAGAAAAGGTTTCCAACGCGAACAGCTGTTTATGCTTTATGCCTGGGAAAATCCTGTCTTAATCTCTCTCACCTGCGTTCTTTTTTTCCTATTGCTGCTTCTCAACCCAGCATGTGCATTTATTGTTGTTGTTCCACATTAAGGTTGTCTTCAACTCCATTTTTCTTAAATAAAAGGTGTGATCAAAAACTACAGTGAATGTTGAAATTAAAAAAAAAAATCACAGTAAGAGACACATTACCAGTAATCTTCCTCAGAATACTTCTGATTGCTTCAAACACATTATCCCATAGTTCTTGTCACTTTCCAAAACAGGTCTGCAAGCCCTCTTTGTGAATATCTTTCCTTGAATGGTTGTGGGGCATAGCAAAGGAGAAACAGCTCATGGCATGATGATAGGAAGCAGAGAGGAGAGAGATCAAGGGAGCAGTGAGGAAGCTAGACCCTTCTAGGCCATGCCCTCCGGAATTCCCTCCTCTGATCAGACTTCACCTCTCAAGGTCACCTTTAGTGACAACTCATTGGACTAATCCACTGATGAGTATCATGCTCTGTGATCAAACCACTTCTCCAAAGGCCCATCTAGCATAGCAGAAGGCTTTTCAAGGATTTCTAAATATAAACCAAAACAAAGGGTTAATGTTTTTAATTGACTGGGGACATCAAATCAGCCACATCAACACAACAAAGACCCTGATGAAAGAGAACTGCTTTCAGAAAGTGGTAACAATGATGGGAGAAGTAAGGGGGCCTATTTTGAGAGGTATTCATGGTAATGTGCTTACTGTAATAAATTTTTCGATTTAAATCTTCACTGAACTATTTGATTGCATCTCATAGTTATCTTTAATTGACCTGGCCTCTGCCAATTTTCATTTTACTGCTTACTTTTCTCAATGTCTTGATCATTATCTTTGAAGGAAGGAGAAAAATAATTTCTTTGTAGAGACTATAATTATAAAAAAGTGTTTGACATTATATATGATTTGAAATAAATTTTCATAATAAAAAAGCTAATGAATACTTTAACTATGGAAAGATTGGAAAGAACCAAAATTGTTCTTTAAATCTTACCTTTAGTGTATCTGAGGTGACAGTGATAAAAACTGCTTCTATATAAAACTAATTTTAATTTTGTAAACTTATTCACAATAGCCAAGAAATGGAAACAACCTAACTGCTCATCAGTTAATGAAAAGGTAAAGAAAATGTATATATGCACAACTTGGTATTTTTCAGCATAAAAGTACAAAAACTCTGTCATTTGTGATATGATGGAACTGGAGATAAATTTTTTATGTTAAATGAAATAAGCCAAGCATGGGGAGATTGTACTGCATGATCTCATTCATGTGTAGAATCTGAAAAAAAAAAAAAGATTCCATAGAAGTGGGGATAAAATTGTGGCTACCAGAGGTGGGGATAACAGGGAATAGGGAGGGATGGAAAAAGGATACTAGGGTACTAGGTTAGAGTTAGAAATAAGGCGTTCTGGCATACTATTGCATGGTATGGTGATTATAGATAATGGCAATGTTCTGTACATTTCAAAGAACTACAAGGGAGGATGTTGAAGTTTTTAACTATAAAGAGATGCAGTGGCATAGCTTGGGCGGGGAGTTCATCCCAGATAGCATGTGTTTTGGGCAGCATTATTAGCTAAAAGGCAAAGTGTACTGTAACAGACTACTCCACTTTGTCATGGTAGAGATTCAAGTACACTTAGGTATGAATGTAATATCTGCAGTTTATTACACTCTTAAAATGTTGCCTCATTTTTACTCAATGCACTCTTAGCAACATTTGCGATGTTTTGCAAAAATATGATTATTAGTATTTTCTTTACTCACATCAATTCACTATTGTCTTAACTTATCAAGGGCCATAATAAATTATGATAATAATCGATGGTTTTTTTGAATTACATTTGCTGTTAAGCTAAGGTGTCCTATGTGTGACTGAATGCAGCGCATCGCCAGCCTCACGGTTGCTTACACATGAATTGCACTGAGTGATTTCTGTGCCGTTGCAGCCACTCAGTACACTTCCTGTGTAGGCAGTTATGCAGCTAGAGACACTGCTGCGTTCAGTTGCTCTGCTGATTGATGAGACGTCCTGGGGTTCAGACAGCACTAGTACTGGTTCTGGTTCCTGTAAATGTATTTCTCTAGTAGGTTAATTATATTAACTATATATTCAGTGTAGTGAATAAACCTATGCAAAAATTATCTTAATTTTTCTCTATAGGTCATTTTAATTTTCTATTTTAAGTCACATTGTAGATTACTGTATTATTTAATAAACAATCATTAAAATTACCTACCTTTGTATACATGAATTTAATTTTCTATTTAAATAGGGTAACATTGTGATATGTTGCAGGACAGCAAACTGCCCTGAGAGGCATGAACTCTATGGCTACACCACTGAAATAAATGTTTGAGGAGTTAAATATGTTTAACCTGATAAACATTATAACGATGTATACATGTATTGAAATGTCACATGGCATCCAATTAATTTGTGTAATCTTTATGTTTTTATGCATTCATTAAAAATAAATAAAAATAAGTCAAGTAACACATTGATTCGATATGGTTATACCCTCTTCCCCTTGCCCTTTTTCCTTCCACAATTAAATTTTAATCCTGTTAACCTTTTATAATGTTTCCTGTTATGTGCTTTAATATAGTCTTATATTTATTTGATTTTCAGCTTTATCGTATAGCCTTCTCTCCTACTTACACAATTGGTAAGTCATAAAGCATTTTCACCTTTTCTTTCCATTTATAAATATAATATCCTGTCTTATAATTCTTATCTTGATGTTGACATTTTAGATTTTCCTTGGTTAAAATACTTAGTACCCACTGCTAAATATTTTACAGCCGTTTCTCAGACTTCAGTAGCTTCCAGTACTACATTTTGGGTATTTTTTTTGTGTGTGTCTTTTTTGAGACAGGGTCTCGCTCTACAGTTCAAGCTGCCCTTAAGCTCACTTTGTAACCCAGGCTGGTCTTGAACTCACAACAGTCCTCCTGCCTCAGCTTCCCAAATACTGGGATTACAAGCATGCACCACCACACCTGGTTCATTAAATTTTTCTGTGTTCAAAGTCCTTGGTCTTCTGTCTTTATACTTGAAGAACTTGGCTGTATATGAAATGCTGGGTACTTTCTTTCATTGTGTATATTATATGTGTTGCTTTTCTGTTTACTGAATTTGAAGAAGTTCGAAGTGATTGTGTTTTTCCATTTTTTTTAGTTTTTGTCTGGCTGCTGAAAGGAGTGGTGAAATAAATTTTTTGACAGGAATATATTTTCTTAGATAAACATCATAGTTGTCTATTCTGAATCAGATTTTATAATATATGGTGTATTATTTCAATAATTCAAAATTTATTTTTGAATAATATTTCAAAATATTTCAAAATTTTATTTTTGAATAATTTTTTTATTATCAAATTTTATTATAATTTTTTATTATAGTTTATAATACTCATTCTGTTCCATTGTTTTTTTCTTTTTTTGGAGACTCCATTTATGCCATCAGTCTTTTATTTATTTCTATTTTTTTGTATTTACCTTATATAAACCTATACAGTGTTTCTCATGGTATATTAACTCCTTAGGTTTTACATAACAAATTTCCACACATGTGGTAGCTTAAAACAAAAGGAATGTAAATTCACAGTTCTGAAGAATAGAAGTCCAAAGGGACATTGGCAGAGTTGTGCTCTATCTGAAGGTTCTAAGGAAGATTCACTTTCTCTTTTTGATAACTTCTCTTGATTCTTCACAATGCTTTGCATTGCTTTGTATGTGCATGTCTCTAATCTCTGTCCCTAATGTCTCGTTTTCTTTGAAACAGTTGTCTATATCTTCACACACAATGATTTCAAACAAAATAAAATAGAAGAACGAAAGCATTACAGGTCTTCATAACCAGACAATAGGAAAATCAACAATGGCTACCATAATGTCTTTCATTCTCTTCAAAATAGCTGTCCAAACCTTCATATATACTGAAATTAAATTGTACAAAACAGGCTAAAACCACTCTAAAGAAAGAGGGGCTGGGGATTTAGCTCAGTGGCATAAGTGCCTGCCTTGCAAGCACATGGTCATGAGTTCGATCCCTGGTACCGATAAAAAAAAATTGTTAAGAAAGAATAAAAGCATTACTGGACCTCACAGCATGACCATATGGAATCAGCAATGGATACTAGAATGTCTCTTTCTCTTCAAAGTAGCTGTTCATTTCACCACTCATAATACAATTGATTCTTGTAAACTGTTTAGGAGAAGTTCTAGGCATGTATAAGCCTCTACATGTACATCTATCTTTCCTGCATTAGAAGGCAAAACAAAACAAAAGAAAACAAATTACTAGAAAAACAAGAAAAGAAAGACAACAATAACAAAGAGCTCAAAACAATGACAATATAGGCTTTCAAAACAAGGTGGTAGGAACACAACTAAGGTTGCTATTTTACATAGTAATCTTCAGAAGACTTCCTCAGATTACCAGACACAAGCATGCAAAATTGATCCAATCCTACGAATAACTGTTTTGTTCCAAGAACTAATAGAAGTAGTAGCACAATCATCTTAGCTATCTTAAGTGTGTATATACAAATTTATATATATTTTCTTTTTCTTTCCTTTTTTCTCCTTTTCCTTGAATTATTTTTTTTCTTGTTGGAGCAGATTTTTACCCTTTCATAGTATTTATTGATGATTTTGTATCTTATTTACTTTACAGTTTCTTATACTAGGAAGACAATATGGTATTTACACATGTGAGTTTGATTTATAAATTTTTTTTTTTTTTTTGGTACCGGGGTTCGAACTCACGACCTTGCGCTTGCCAGGCAGGCGCTTAAGCCACTGCGCTAAATCCCCAGCCCAAGTTTGATTTATTTCACTTATGAGTATGGTCTCAAGTTGCATCCATTTACCTATAAAAGCCTCAATGTGATCTTTCTTTATAGCTGAGTAGTACTCCATTGTATAACAATACCACATCTTTTTTACCCATTCCTCAGTTGATTGGCATTTAGGCTTTTTCCAAGATTTGGTGATTACAAATTGTGATGCTATAAACTGTGACACATATATCCTTGTGATATGATGTTTTCAGTTCTAATGGGAATATGCCCAGAAGTGGAATAGCTAAGTCAAATGGGACTTACAATCCCAGCTTTTTGAGGAACCTCCACACTGATTTCCACAGTGGTTACACCAGTCCATACTCCCACCAACAGTGTAGAAGAGTTCTTTTTTCCCCACAGCCTCTCTAGCATTTATTGTTAGTAGTTTTCTTGATCCTGGCCATTCTTTCTGGAGTGAGATGGAGCCTCAGTGTGGTTGTAATTTGCATTTCTCTAATGACCAATGGTGCTGATCTTTTTTTCATGGATTTATTTGCCATTTGTATTTCTTCATATGAGAATTGCATATTCATCTTAGATGCCCATTTTTGGATTGGGTCTTTGAATTTCAGGGGTCTGATTTTTAAAAATTATTTATATGTTCTAGACAGAAGTCCTTTGTCTGAGGGACAGTTGACTAAGATTTTTTCCCAATTCATAGGTTTTCTTTTCACTCTGTTGGAGATTTCTTTTGACATGCAAAAATGTTTTCATAAGACAAGATTACAGTTATTGATTCTGGGAAGTATTTCCATTGCGGTTTGATTTTTGTTCATGAATTCTTTGCCTACCCCTATGTCTTCAAGATTTCTACCTACTTTGTCTTCCAGCAGATTTAGTGTTTTTGTTTTAATATTTAGATCCTTGATCCATTCTGACTTTAGTTTAGTGCATGGTGATAGGGTTGGGTCTAGTTTTAGTTTTCAGCATATGGAGAGCCAGTTTTTCCAGCACTACTTATTAAAAAGACTATCTTTCTTCCAATGAACGTGTATGACCCCTTTGTCAAAGATAAGGTGGCTGAGTGTACTTGTAGTTGTGGTTGTATCTTCTAATGTATTGCATTGATCTTCAGGTCTGTTTTTATTCCAGTACCATGCTGATTTTTTCACAGTAGTTTTGTAGTATAACTTCAAGTCAGGGATTGTGATGCCTCCTGCCTTGCCTTTGTTGCTCAGAATTGCCTTTTTTATTGTAGGTCTCTTCTGGTTTCAGATGAATTTTAGGAATGATTCTCTAGATCTGTGAGATATGCTAGTGGTATTTTGATTGGAATTGCCTTAAATCTGTGTAACAATTTAGGAAGAATGGCCATTTTTACAATGTTTATTCTTCCTATCCATGAACAAGGAATGTCTTTCCATTTTCTGAGGTCCTCTTTGATTTCTTTTTCAGGGTATTATAATTTCCATTGAATAGATCTTTTGCTTCTTTTGTTAGATTGATTCCTAAGTGTTTCCTTTTTTTGGATGCTATTATGAAGAGTGTGACTTCTATTATTTCCCTCTCAGTGAGTTTGTTGTTTATATAGGAATGCTATTGATTTTTGAGTGTTGAATCCCACTTGGTAGAGGTTTATAATCTTGATGATTTGCTGCCTTCTCTTTGCCAATATTTTATTGAGGGTTTTTGTATCTATGTTCATTAAGGAGAGTGGCCTATCTCTTTTTTGGATGGATCTCTCATATTTGGGTATTAGGGTAACATTTGCTTCCAGGAGTGAGTTAGGGAGAATTATTTCCTTTTCAGTTTCATTGACGAGTTTGAGGAGTGTTGGCATTAAATCATCCTTGAATTTCATATAGAATTCTGCAGTAAGTCCACTAGGACTTGGGCATTTCTTTGTTGTAAGGCTTTAATTACATTTCCAATTTAATTAATTGAAATTGGATTATTCAGCTGTTTTACATCTTCTGGATCTAGCCTTGCTAATTCATATGTTTCTAGGATTCTGTCCATTTCTTCTGTGTTATCAAACCTATGAGAATGAGAGTAGAGGTTTTTAAAGTAGGTATTGAGGATCTTCTGTATTTCCACAGGGTATGTAATGATTTCACACTCTTCATTCCTCATTGCTTGAATTTGAGTTTTTCTCTTTCCTTTTTAAAATAAGATTGACTAGGAGCTTATCAATTTTATTCTTTCAAAGAACTAACTCTTTGATTCATTGATTCTTTGTATTGTTTTCTTAGTCTCTATTGCATTGATTTCTGCTCTGGTCTATAATTTCCTCCCTTCTTTTGCCTTTGGGCTTGACATTCTCTTCTTTTTCTAGATGTTTGAGGTGTAGCAACAAGTTGTTTATATGTATTGATTCTGTTTTCCTGATGTGGGAATTCACCACAATAAATTTTCCTCTCACGACTGCTTTCATTGCATCCCACAGGTTCTGGTAAATTGTATTTTTATTTTCATTTGCTTGTAGATATTGTTTAATTTCTTCTTTAATTTCCTCTGTGACACACTGATTGCTTGGGAGTGTATTATTTAATTTCCATGTGTTTGTGGGGGTTTTGCAGTTTCTTTTGTCATTAAGTTCTAGTTTCATGGCACTATGATCAGATAATATGCATGAGATAATTTCAAGTCTTTTGTATTTACTGAAGAATGTTCTATGGGCTAGTCTAGGCTCTATTTGAAAGAATGTCTTATGTGAAGCTGAGAAGAATGTATATTCTGATATTATTGGATGAGATCTTCTGTACACATCCGCTAAGACCATTTGTTCACAGGTGTGATTCAGTTTGTTATTTCTTTGCTGATTTTCTATCTAGTTGATCTGTCTCTTTGTGTCAGTAGGGTGTTAAGATCTCCCATTATAATTGTGTTATTGTTTATTTGATTTTTCATTCCTGTTAATATTTGCTTTCCATAGCTGGTTGCTTCTATATTTGGTGCATATATATTTAGGATTGTTATCTCGTACTCTTGAAGTTTTCCCCAAACTAGTATGTAATGACCTTTATGTCTTCCGATCATTCTTGGTTTGAAATTCACATTGTCTGCCAACAGTACAGCTACCCCTGCTTTTTTGGGGGGAGGTGTTCCTGGTGCATGAAGTATTGTTTTCCATCCTTTGACTCTCATTCTATGAATTTCCTTTTGGGTTAGATGGGTTTTTTTTTTATGCAGCATATGGTTGGATGTTGTTTCTTGATCCATTCTGCCAGTCTATTTCTTTTAATGGGTGAATTGAGGCCATTTACATTAATGGTTATAACTGATATATATTGGTTTATTTTTGTCATTTTATCTTTCTGCTGTTGGTTCTTTTTCCCCTCTGTTTAATTGTTTCCTTCCCTAGTGGTTTTTTTCCTGTTGGCATTCTTGAAGTTGTAATTGCTTTTAAGTCTATCTAGAATATCTTTTAGTATTCTTTGCAGGGTTGATTTTGTGGTCATGAAGTTCTTTTTCATGAAGGTATCTTATTTCTCCATCCATTTTGAAGGACAGTTTTGCAGGGTACGTCAGTCTGGGTTGGAAGTGGTTTTTCTTTAGGATCTGAAATACTTCACTCCATGCTCTTCTTGACTTCACTGTTTGTGTTGAGAAGTCTGCTGTGATTCTGATGGGCTTTCCTTTATAGGTGATCTGTCTCTTTTCTCTGATAGCTTTTGATATTCTGTTCTTATGTTGAATTTCTGGGATGTTGGTTATTATATGTCTGGGTGTAGTTTTATTTTGGTTATGGCTATTTGGAGTTGTATATGCTTCACTTATTTGTATGTCAGTTTCCATTCCCATGTTTGGGAAATTTTTGGCTATTACTTCTGTAAATGGTCTTTTGATATCATTTGTGTTGTCACCTTCTTTTTCATTCATACCTATCAATCTTACTTTTTTCTTTGCATCATCTTGCAGCTGTTGAATTGTTATTTCCTGATTCCTTGTTATTTTTAAAAGATCTTTCCTTTCCCGTTCACTAGCTACAACCTTTTCTTCGAGGTCTGAAAGCCTGTCTTCACTTTCAGTGAAGTGGTTTTGTCAACTTTTGATGGAATTTTTGACTTCCTGGGTATCTCGTTGACTCTGTTTCATGCATTCTCTTTCTTTCTTATGTTGTGCATTCAAAGTTTCCATCTTTTTGCAATGTTCCTCAGTTTTTCAAACTATGTCTTCTTTAGATGTGTTCATCATTTCTTTTATCACATTTATCATTTCTTCTTTTACCTGCGAGATTATTTCTGATCTGGGTCTCTTTACAGATCCTGGAATTGCTTCTTTACTTCAGTTACTATCATTTCAGGAGTTTCAGGTGCATGGCTTACATTTTCTTCTGTGTCCACGTCTCCTAGGCTTGTTTTGGATGAGCTTGAGGTTTGAGATTGTATTTTTTTTTTCATTTTGTCATTTTCCTGCATTTCTTTCCAGAAACTGAATGCAAGGTCTCAGTTTTTTCCACGATTGAGAATATGTGTCCACAGTGAGTTTTCCCAGTTAAGTGGAGGTCATTAGTCAGGCTTTACCAGAGGGTTCCTGCCCCCTTAGGGTCGCTGGGTAGGGTCCAACCAGGCACCAAGAGACCTTCCCAAAGGTCCTCCAGTGGTCAGGGACACTGCGTAAGGCCCTACCAGGCTCCAAGCGATGTGCCGAGGCTGCCCAGCTGGATACAGATCACTGTGTGGGAGCACAAGCGGCTCTTTTCTTCTTACTGAGCACCATAGTTCATTAGACTTAGTACTCACACTAATCCAGTATGATTTTAGGTCAAGATCCTTATTACATTTGCAAAAATCCTCTTCTAAATAAGATCAATGCCACAAGTATATAGGGTTTAGGAATTAACTATCTCTTTGGAGAGGGACACGATTCAACCTAGTACATGTAGTATATGGTTTTTTTCCTTCAAGTTTAAAAAAATCATTTTCTTTACAGAAAGTTCCAAACTTGCAAAAAATTTCAAGAAGGGTACAGAATCTCCCATATCCTTTTTACTCAGATTTTTCAAGATTTTATACTATTTGCTTTATTTTTTGTTCAATCTAGTCTAATCTTACCTAGTGTATATATGCACCTATGACTATAAATAGATATAAATTCTTTTCTGAACCATTCAAGAGTAATTGTACAAATCATAGTTTTACCCTGAAGTATTCCAGTTGTCATTTCATAAGAAAAAGATTATTCTCCTACATAAACATAGTATGATTATCACCTTCAGGAAACTTAACATTGGTGCAATACTTACAATATTTCTAATTTTGTCACTCTAATAAATAGTATTAATATAATACTATTTACTATACTATAATAAATATTATTCCTTATAACATTTTACCTCTAGATCAGGACAGTGTATTATATTTAGTTGTTATGTCCCTTTAGTCTCTGTACTCTGGAATAGCTCCTTTATCATAGTATTTGATGACTGACATCCTGAAATATACAAGGCATCATAAAAATAGAATAATCCTTATGCTTCTTTAGTTTGATATTTTCTTACAGTTAAATTTAGGCATCCCTGGTTGTAACACTGTATTGATGATACTGCATTCTGAGACTACCACTTTGGAGGCACACAGCCCACCTGCCTTTCATTGCTGATACTGATTTACTGCATAGTTGTTCTTTTTCCCTTCTAGTTTTTAATATTATAGTTAAATAATTTTGATTTCCTTACTCTAAGTAATCTTCCACTTTTATTAACACAGTCCTATAAGGAAAAGCTCTGTTTTTCTCCCTTGCTGACCTCCTTCTCTCCCTCCCTCCCTCTTTTTCTGTCCCTATTCATTATCAAAATTGATTCATAGATTCTTATTCTTCTAAATTTCCATTTTTTATTTTTCAGTACTGTCCTTAATGTAATGCTTAAATTGTTCTAGATTTGGCCAGCAGGTGTCCTTTCACATTGTCTTTGCCTGAATCAATTTTTTTTAAAAAACGTTCTTTATGATAACCATATGAACTGAAATAATTTTGCATTTCCTTTCCTAGTTGTTGAATCATCCACTTTTCTCCCTCAGAAAATTTGGTTGAATTTAATGAAAAATGCAATTACGAAACAAAACCGAGCACTCATTGCGTTCATTTGCCACTGGGATATATCATCTTTGCTTGCAGGCCTTTTCAGCAGGTGGAGTTCAGAAGTGTGTGTGTGTGCCCATGCGTGCGTGCGTGTGTGTGTTTTCAGTTATACATGTAAGATTTTTATAATATGTATAATTTTTCATACAGTCCAATTAACTATGAATATATTGGACATCAAATTTCTTATGCTATTCCAAATGCAATCACAGAGAGATTTCTTTGCCTTCCCCAATTCAATTTATGCTATCTCCTTCCATAATGAAAATGCTGGTTTCGAACTCTAAAGCCTTTACTCCATTATGCCTGAAATAATTTGAGAATTGTACTATGGCCTAGTTCTAAAATGCCTTGATAGTCTCATGTGTTCAAAATTGAGGCTTTCAGAGGGTAATTGGATCATGGGACTCTATCCCTACTGGTGTATCCGTGAGGAGTTCAGAGGTAATCATGTTGTGAAGAGGTTGGCCTGGACCACAGAAGTGAGTCACTGGGGAAGAAACCTGGAAGGCTGTCTCCCTCCACATCTCTCCCCTCAGCTCTCTGCTTCCTGACTGTCATGGGTCGAGCACCTTTTCTCTTTCAGACCCTTCAGCCGTCCTATTTCTGCCTTAGACACAGCCAACCACAGATTGAAACCATGAGCCAAAACAAACATCTCCTCTTTTAAGATGTGGGTGTTGGGGATTTTGTTTAATAGATGGTAAAATAATAAACAAACTGTTTAAATGGTATCATGATAAAATGCCTACAAAAATTTTAGATTATATTTGCTTTCCTTTCTTTGCATCTTCCTTAGCCTGAAAAGAGAATTAAACACTGTGCTTATAAATTAGTTTAGATTTGTTCTATTTTCTCTTCAATATGATTATGCTATTCATTTGAAATATGATTGTGAACATATATTCTGTTTGCTTTGTTTTACTCTATTTAAATATTTTTTCCAATTTCTTGGCGATTAAGTTTTTATTCATAGGATATTTAGAACATTAACGTAGCGGCTATTTATAAGTTGCGAATTTGTGTCCTTTTCCCACTTTATGTTTTTTCTTATTTTTTTAATTTTCAAAAGGTTTCTTGGGCATGAAGCATGCTATTAATTTTGACATGTTGTATTGATATTTTTCTGCTAAATTTTTATTTATATCACAAATTTCCTAATGGCATTTATTATCATGAAAATACAGAAAAAAACCTAGAATTCATGAAGCAGATTCAAAGAGATTACCAGGAAACTAAAGACTCCATAGAAAGCTAGCAAAACTGCTTGAAAGAAACCAAAGATAGACTATCAAAAATTGAACACAGGCTTGCAATGTGTGATCATGAAAGGGAAGATCTCTTAAAAATAACAAGGGAGCAGGCAGTAAAGATACAAAGACTGGAAGATGACAAGAGGATCTATAACTTAAGAATAAAGTATGTGAATGAAGAAGCAGGAATCAAAACAGAGGAA
>PVJX010036024.1:0-17756 GCA_004027295.1 Dolichotis patagonum | reverse complement strand
AAAAAAAAAAAAAAAAAGAATAAGGCTTTGGAAAAAATGAAATCAGAAATAACACCTCAAATAACTACAGAGATTACCAAAATACACACCATGCTTAGTGATGTTAGAGCAGACACAGACAAAAAGATAGATGAGCTTAAGCAAATTATGGAAGTGCAGTATAGGAAACAAATGGAATCCATAAAGCAGATTCAAGTAGATATCCAAGAGAATAAAAACTCCATTAAAAGTATTTGAAGCAGATTAGGCCAATATGAGGACAGGATCTCAGATACTGAAGACAAATTTGCAGTTAGTGACCAGAAAAAGAAAATATTTCTCAAAACTAGCAAGGGACCATGAGAAATCAATCCAGCAGTTGCTAGATGAGACAAAGAAGAATAACATAAGATTCATTGGAGTCAATGAACAAGCAAGAGATTCTACAAATGACATCAAAAAAATGTTCACAGACATCATGACAGAAAACTTTCTTGGTAAAGAAAAAGAATTTGACATACAAATAAGTGCAGCATATAGAACTCCAATTAGCAATGATCAAAAAAAAATCTACAGCCAGGCATATCATAGTCAAGATTGCACAAATTCAACACAAGAATAGAATCTTAGAAGCTGTTAGGGAAAAGAAACAAATCACCTATAAAGGAAAGCAAACCACAATCACACCTGGCTTCTCAGCACAAACTCTCAAGTCAAAGAGACCTTGGAGTGAAGTACTCCAAGTTCTAAAAGAAAACAACTTTCAACCCAGATTGATGTACCCTGCAAAACTATCAAAGTTTATTTCTCTAGAAAAACATGACTGATACACCTGGCATGAACATCTGACCCCATAAACTTGCCATTCAATTCATTTTCAAAAACTTGATGGAGAAATAAGATACTTCCATGACAAAGAATATCTGAGGAAATTTATGACCACCAAACCAGCACTCCAGAATGTTCTGAGGGACATTCTAAAAAGAGATAATAAGGACTACAGCTCCATGAACCCCAACAGAAGGAATCCATCAGGAAAGGCAAACAATTAGAAGGAGAAAAAAGGAGAGGGGAGCTAATGACAAGAAAATAACACGACAAGAATAAGTCAATATATATCAGTTATAATCGTCAGTGGTAATGGTCTCAGTTCACCAGTCAAAAGGCACAGACTGGCAGAATGGGTCAAGAAGCAAGATCTAATAATATGCCGCACACAAGAAACACATTTAATTCAAAAAGAAATTCATAGACCGAAAGTAAAAGGATGGAAAACAATACTCCATGCAACAGGAACCCAAAAAAATGCAGGGGTAGCTATTGTATTTGCATACAAAGTGAATTTCAAGCCAAGACTGATTAAGAGAGATAAAGATCACTACATCCTTGTAAAGGGAACAATCCAAGAAGAAGAGATAACAATCATAAATATATACACAATAAAGAACGGTGCACCCAACTATATAAAACAATTATTAATGGACATGAAAAGTCAAATAAGCCCTAATACAATTGTATTAGGAGACCTCAATATCCCAGTATCACAAAAAGACAGATCAACTGGACAAAAAAATCAATAATAAAATATTAGAACTAAATCAAACTTTTGAGCAAATGGACTTAGTAGATATCTATGGGGTGTTCCCAACCACAGCATCAGTAATACACAGTCTTCTCAGCTCCACAGGGGAAATTCTCCAGAACAGACCATATACTGACTCATAGAACATGCTTAAGTAAATGCAAAGGAATGTAAACTATCCCATGTACACTACTACACCTCAGTGTAATGAAACTGGAAATCCATGCCAAAGGAAACCACAAGAACTTCATAAACACATGAAAATTAAATAGCACTCTAATGGGTCACAGGTGAAATTAAAAAAGAAATTAGACAGTTTTTACAGCTGAATGATAATGACAATACAACATACTGGAACTTGTGGGATACAATGAAAACAGTCTTAAGAGGGAAATTTATAGCAATAAATACCCATATCAGGAAAACAGAGCAAGCACACATAAACAACTTAATGTTGAGCCTCAAACTTCTAGAAAAAGAAAAGCAGACTAAACTAAAAGCTTGTACAAGAGAGGAAATTATAAAGATCAGAGCAGAAATTAACACACTGGAGACTAAAAAAACAATACAAAGAATCAATGAATCAAAGAGTTGGTTCTTTGAAAGATTAAATAAAATCAACAAACCCTTAGCCAACCTTATCCAAAAAAGGAAAGAGAGTATTCAAATCCATGCAATTAGGAATGAAAGGAGAAAAATCACAACAGACCCTGAAGAAATCCAGAAAATCATCTACACTCACTTTGAAAACTTGTATTCTAACAAGATGGGAAATACGGAATAAATGGACAGATTCCTAGATACATTTGAATTACCAAAGCTGAATCAAGGAGATATAAAACTCCTAAATAGTGGCCCTGAAGCAAGGCCAGCAGATCGCTGTAGCTGCTGGTTTCAAACAGGAGCCTAAGGAGAATTCTTTCTATGGTCTGTTGGCCATTTCAGAACTTTGGAAATGGAATGGTCAATTCATCAGAAAGAAATAGCCGGTGAGTATGGCGGACTTTGGGGGACCTGCAGGGGAGAGACCCTGGCGCCTCGGGACCTGCACCATGCGGTTGACTTAGGGTGCTGGGAGAACAAGAACTCCTCCTCTCTCTGGGGGGCGGCTGAGAGTGTGGCAGACTTTCGACAGCCTGAAGGAGAGAGACCCTGGTGCATCCGGACCTGCACCATGCAGTTGACTCAGGGTGCTGGGAGAACAAGGAACTACTCCCCTCTCTGGGGCAGCTGAGAGTGTGGCAGACTTTCTGTGGCCTGAAGGAGAGAGACCCTGGCACATTGGGACCTGCACAGTGCGGTTGACTTGGGGTGCCGGGAGAACAGGGAACTCTTCCCGTCTCTGGGGGGCGACTGTGATCCTGTCTGCGTGTGGGCTAAGAATCAGACATCTCATGTCGTCCTGTCCTCAGTCCCATGCCTCCCCCCACCACCCCCCGCCTAGCAAGTGGGAGCCAGTGAACTACACATCCTGTGAAAAGATTGGCTATGTTATTTAGTATGAGCTCTCCATATGCAAAGATGAAGACAACCATTTGGAAGAAAACAAGAGACAATATGACAGATAGTGAAGATCTCTGGTTGTCTACCTTTGAAGTTTATGCTTTCTTATGTCCTATTCTGTTGTGTTTCGTTGTGTTTGATTTTACTCCCTTTTAAAATAAAAAAAAGAAATTATGTAACTAAAATTATAGGTTTTCCTTCTTAGAAAAAAAATAAAACTCCTAAATAACCCAATATCAATAAATGAAATTAAATATATAATTAAAAACCTATCAACAAAGAAAAGCCCAGGCCCTGACAAATTCACTGCTAAATTCTGTAAGAAATTTACTGAAGATCTGGGCTGGGGATTTAGCTCAGTGGCTTAAGTGCTTGCTTGGTAAGCGCAAGGTTGTGAGTTCAATCCCCAGTACCAAAAAAACAAAACAAAAAAAAAAAAAAAACAAATTTACTGAAGATCTAACACCACTACTTCTCAAACTATTTAATGAAATTGAAAAGGAAGCAATATTCCCAAATTCATTCTTGGAAGCAAGCATTACCCTGATACTAACACCACAGAAAGACCCAACTAAGAAAGAGAGTTACAGACCAATCTCCCTAATGCACACTGAAGCAAAAATCCTCAGTAAGATACTGGCAAACAGCAGCAAATTGTCAAAAAGATTGTACACCCTGATTAACTGGGATTCATCCCAGGAACACAGGGATGGTTCAACATATGTAAATCCATAAATGTAATGCACCAAATTAACAGAGCCAAGGACAAAAATCATACGATCATCTCAATAGATGCAGGTAAAGCTTTTGACAAAGTCTAGCACCCATTCATGATTAAAAAAAAACCCTACAGAAAATTGGAATAGATGGTCTTTATCTCAAATCTGATAAAAGCCATCTATGACAAACCAATAGCCAACATCATACTAAATGGATAAAACCTCAAAACTATCTCACTAAAATCAGGAATAAGACAAGGATGTCCACTGTCTTATTAAGAGACAAGTCCTCTTATTCAACATAGTCCTGGAAACTTTAGCTGGAGCAATTAAACAAGGGAAAGAAATAAAAGAAAGATAGGAAAGGAAGAAGTTAAACTATCATTGTTTGCAGATGACATGATACTCTTAAAAGACACCAAAAACTCCATTAAAAAAACCTCCACCAAAAGACTTCTATATTTAATAAGCAAATTCAATAATGTAGCTGGTTTCAAAGTTGACAGTCAAAAATCAATAGCCTTCTTATATACAAATAACAAACTCACTAAGAGAGAAATCAGGGAAACAATACCTTTTATAATTGCATCATTAAGAAATGAGATACCTAGGAATCAATCTAACAAAGGAGGTAAAAGACTTCTATATTGAAAACTACAGTACTCTGAAAAAGGAGATTGAAGGGGATATTAGGAAACAGAGAAATATCCCCTGCTCTTGGGTAGGAAGAACCAATATAGTGAAAATGGCCGTATATCCAAAACTGTTACACAGATTCAGTGTAATCCCAATCAAAATTCCAGTATATCTCATAGAATTAGAGAAAATCCTAAAATTCATCTGGAACTGGAAGAGGCCTAGAATAGCAAAGGCAATCCTGGGCAACAAAAACAAGTCACAATCCCTGACTTGAAATTGTACTATAAAGTTACTGTGATAAAAACAATATGGTACTGGAAAAAAAAAAAAACCACAACAGACCCAAAGATCAATGGAATAGATTAGAAGGTGCAGAAACAACTCCAGACACACTAAGCCAACTTATTTTGACAAAGATGCCAAACACATTCACTGAAAGAAAAATAGCCTCTTTAATAAATGGTGCTGGAAAAATTGGCTCTACACATGCTGAAGATTAAAATTGGACTTATATCTTTCATCATGTACTAAGCTAAAATCAGAATGGATCAAAGATGTGGGGTTTTTTTTTGGTTTTTTTGGTACCGGGGATCAAACTCATGACCTTTCACTTGCTAGGCAAGCACTTGTGCCACTGAGCTAAATCCCCAGGCCCTGGATTAAAGATCTTAAAACAGAAACATTAAATCTTCTGGAAGACAGAGTAGGTAAAACTCTTGAAGACATTGGTGTAGGCAAACACTTTATGAACAAAACTGATTGTACAGAAACTATCACAAAGAATCAATAAATGAGATCTCACCCTGCTAAAAACCTTTTGCACAGCAAGAGAAACCACCAACAGCGTGAAGAGACAATCCACAACATGGGAAAATGTTTGCCAGCTGTTCCTCAGATAAGGGATTACTATGGAGAACACATAAAGAACTCAAAAAAAATCAGTCTTCCCAGATTTAAAGACCCAATCCAAAAATGGGCATCTGAGATAAATACACACTTCTCAGATGAAGAAATACAGGCAGCAAATAAATACGTGAAAAAATGTTCAGCATCACTGGTCATTTGAGAGATGCAAATTAAAACAACACTGAGATTCCACCTCACCCCAGAACGAATGGCTTCTATCAAGAAATCAACAAATAACAAATGTTGGAGGGGCTGTGGGGCAAAAGAAACCCTTCTCTACTGTTGGTGGAAATCCAGACTGATGCAACCACTGTGGAGATTCCTCAAAAAACTAAGACTCGAGGTCCCATTCAACCCAGCTATTCCCCTTCTGGGTATCTTCCCAAAAGAATTAAAAACAGTGATATATTTTCCCAGAAAAATTAAAAAGGTCATGTCACAGCGATATATGTTAACCCATGTTCATAGCAGCATAGTTTGTGATAACTAAATCTTGGAAACAACCAAAATGCCCATCAACCACAGAGTGGATGAAAAAAATGTATTTTTATACAGTGGAATACTATTCAGCTATAAAAAGGACAATCTTGAGGCCTTTATAGGTAAATGGAGGCAACTTGAGAATATCCTCATAAGTGAAATAAACAAGACGCACATTAGTAAATATAACATTGTCTCTCTAGGGTAAAAAATAATAAGAATTGAAAAAGTAATAAGATCCAAAATATATAATAGATATTGTAAAAGTGAAAGGGAAGGAAAATGCTCTAAAGGATCTAACAGTATGTATAGTGTGTAAGATCGATGACCATATTACTAAATTTCTGTTAGATCATTAAACAGAAGAGTTGGCACTGTCAATGTTTGAGTGTCTAGCCACTTTTTATGCTTTGATTTTGTACCTTTAACAACTAATGTTAAGATGACAATATGTAATGTATCAACTAGTGATTTTATGATGTTAATTTTTTTGAATTCTGTATTCTTTTTTCTCATTTTTTCTATTGTTTTTTTAAATTTTTTCTTTCTTTCTTTAAATAAAATTTAAAAACAGTGATATGTGCATCCATGTTTATAGCAGCACAGTCTATAATATCCAGATCTTGGAAACAACCTAAATGCTCATCAACTGAAGGATGGAGGAAAAAGATGTGGTATTTTTATATAACAGAATACTACTCAGCCACAAAGAAGGGTAAACTGGCCCCTTTATAGGTAAATGGATGCAACTTGAGACCATGCTCATTAGTGAGATAAATAAGACATGCATGTGTAAACATCATATTGTTTCATTAGTGTGACAAGTTGAAACAACAAAAAAGTATATGTGTATGTATATGTATATAAAAATAATTAAGGTAGTTATACTGCTGATTTCACTGAGTTCGCTGAAGAGAAAGCTTTGTTCTGGTATTGTTCAGGCAATTGAAGGCAGATGTCTTGTCTGGTGAATGATTTGGGTTTGACAATGTGCAATGTATATACCATTGACCCCTGATTGATGTGATCGAAATTTTTGTTGTAGTTTTTCTTCTTCTTTTCCTTCTTCTTTCTTTTTATGTTTGAATAAAATGCATTTGAAAAAATAAATAAAATTTACTTTTTCTTTCTTATCAAACATAAAAAGAAAGAAAATTCAAGCCCAATCAAGCAATTTACTTAGTGAGTCTCTGTCTCAAAATGAAAAACAAAAAAGAACTGGCGGCATAGCTCAGTGTGAAGCCCTGGGTTCCATCCCCGAGACTGCAAATAAATAAACATGAAGGGGAAGTTGGGCACAGTGGCACATGCCTATCAAACAAAAACGAGAGCCAGGTGTGGCAGCACACGCCTGTAATCCCAGCACTCGGGAGGCTGAGGTAGGAGAATCACCATGAGTTGGAGGCCAGCCTGGATTACATGGTGAATTCAGGGCCAGTCTGAACTGCATAGTGAGATCTTGTATAAAACAACAACAACAACAACAACAAAGTTTAGATTACCAGTATGAATTGGGTTTTAAAGTGAAGATAATTCTGAAGGGCCCTCTGCCTCCACCACTTCGATAGCTGGGGACCATGTGACTGGACTACTGGGGAAGCTGGGATGGAGGCTCTCTTGAGTCCAGCAGTTAAAGGCCAGCCAGGGCAGCACAGCAGAGTCCCCACCTCAGAGGAAAACCACAAAAACAGAGACCGCACCAGTCCCCTTGGCATCAAGCCACCAACCGCCAGCCGGGGAGCCAGAGGCACCCGGCACTGCCTCTGTGCAGCTGGAGTCCAGGCAGCTGGCACGGTCGGGGGATCTGCTGTCCCCAGCAATGGGGTCCTCAGATGACTGGTCCAATGAGCTTAGGAAATGACGCCATGAGGGGCAGTTCTAGTCAGCCTCCTTCCTCTGACTTGAACGGAAGCCTCCTCTCCGCCAGGCATGGGGTACACACTTGAAGGGGCTGGACCGCTTCTCGCAGGCTCTCTGGCCACCGTGAAAACAAGAGGCTCTTGAGGTTTGGGGTCAGAGAAACTCAAGAACAAGTTGGCCAAGGAAGACAGTAGAGATGTGGGAGAACAGGGCTCCCTGCCTCCCACAGGGCTGGGGGTGTGGAGGAGCTGGGGCCCAGGGCCAAGACCACAGTGAGGGCTTATCACTCCTGGGTGGTGGCTGCAAGCACCCAGCTACTCTGCTGGACAATGCATACGTCACCCACCCTGCAGCTGGTCACCACCAGGACCCTCGCTAATGCTGGGGGGAGCCAGCATCACCTGGCTGGCGCTGGACCCCTAGCCCAGTCACAGACCCCCCCAGACCGTGCTGCAGTGCTGTCGGGGACCTGGGCAGTGGGGCGAGGCGTACTCTGTGCCGTCACAGTGCTCTCTGGGCAGGACAGGGTCCCCCAGGCTCCTCCTTGCCTCCAGCCCTAGGGAGTAGGAAGTCACAGTGGTGCACGAGAACAAGCTCTGAGATGCTCCCAGCCGCACGATCAGTCGGAGACACCCTGCCCACAGACCTCCGGACTGAGCAGAGGACCCACCCCGCCAACGCTGCTCTAATTTTTGTTAGTTTTTGGTTTTTTGTTACAAAGTCTTGCTATTTAGTACAAGCTGGCCTGGAACTCACCATGTAGGCAGTACTTCTGCCTCAGCCTCCTGAGTGTTGGGATGACAGGCATGTGTGCCTTGCCCAGCAATCCACTGCTGGTCTGCACAGCAATTCTCTCTGGTAGAAACCAGCCCATACCAGTGCAGCAGCTCTGCCCCCTGTGAAAGCTCCTTGGAAACCTGCCCTATGGGGCGCACACTGTGGCATCACTCAGGTGTCTTCCTGCACCCTAACATTCAGGTCAGGTCTCAGCACCTCATCCTGACAGATTCTGAAAGTTCCAGAACGAAGAACACCCAGACAGTTAATGGACCTGGGGAGCAAAGGACCCGTGGAAACCTCTGTCCCAATTGTTAGGGGGATGGCGATGACTCAGTAAAGAATGGGGCAGCCTGAGCTGGGGTGCGGGCAGGGCCTCCTGGAGTAATTGCTGAGGAGAGCTGAGTCCAGTTTATGGAACTGGGACTTTTATAGACAGGGCAAGGGACAGGCTTATCGAGGAGATGGGAGGAGGGGATGAGGCTGGAGGTCGAGAATGACTGAGTATGTGGCTGCAATGACTGGCACTGTGACCTGGCAGATGGGGTGTGTGGGGTCCTAGCAGAGTGGGCACTGTCTGTGGGCTGGGGCAGGGGTTGCAGGCTATAGAGATGAGCCGTGATTGTTCTCGGAGCTCAGGAACTCAGGCAGCTGGGGACAAATGAGGTCACACCTATCACCAACAACAGAACCCCTTCATGATTGTGTCACATAATTATGTAGCACAGTATGAAGTATTACCTCAAATGGAAACGAAAACCACTGATGTTCAAAAGAACCAGACATGGTGTCACACAGGTGTAATCCCAGCACCCTGGGAGGCTGAGACAGGAGGATCACAACTTCAAACCTAGCCTGAACAATTTAGTGACTTAGTGAGACTCTGTCTCAAAAAATAAAAGGCTTGGGTTTAATCTCCAGTACTGAAAGAACCATCACATTTTTAAAAAATGTATAATGAAATAACAACAATTTGCCTTAGGGGGCCCAATTGGGATGCCCCCAAACAGGAATCAGAAAAACAGAAGGAAGACAAAGCTAAGGGAAAACTCCAGTGTGTCCAGTCAGCAGGGCACTGGAAGAGTCCCCAGCACTGACACATACAGTGGCTTCAGTGAGCCCCGCAACACTGCACTGTGTCTGCTACGACACACAGTCGTGACCCCAAGGTGTCTAGTGAAAAACTGGTTCAAAACCGCGATCTCAAACTGGGCATTGTACCTACATCTGTTGTACCTACATCTGATCCCTGCTACTTGGGAGGCTGAGGCCAGAAGATACCTTGAGCCCAAGAATTTAAGGTCAGCCTGGGCAGCATAGGAGCCCTCATCTCAAAAAATAAAAAACAAAAGTGTTCCCATCACTTGCAAAGAATCAACTAAAACCTGCAACTAGCAGATGATACTTCTCAAAACACCTTGATAGTGTTTGTTGACATTAAAACTGTATGGTACTGGCTAGCTTATTTTCAGTCCAAACCTTGTTTTACTTATCCAGTTTTTTCCAGGAAGACGGGCATCGCTTCTATTAGACTTTCACATCGGTGGTATCCTGAGAATCCTCAGGAGTCCTCAGCGCAGCACAGAGCACACAAAGATTACGCTTCCTAGGTCACACACGCATACCACCCAAGCAGAGGTAGCTGAGAAGTGAACTGTAAACACGGACCTGGGTTTTCTTTTCTTCTGATTGGATACAAACTATGCAAGCCAACAAGAAGGAAGCTTGAGGGAGCCCCTGCGAGGCCGCCACAAAGTCAGTGCAGTTTCCCCCACAGGGACACTAGAAACCCTGCGGTTCTTTCGGGTGAGGTTAGCCAGGCTTGGCTGTAACCCTAAGGATACACAGCACACGGCAGTGCTATAAGGATGCAAAGCTAGCTTTCTGCTGCGGGCCTGGCATGGTGCTGTCAGAATGGACAAGTTCACGAATGCAGACAAAACTAGATGCAGAAGAACGGCGAGGATGGCGCTGTAGACTGTCCCACTCCAGGCTCTGGTGGCCAAAACTCATGGCCGTTCCTGCAAAGTGACAGTCTCCGTGGGCAAGGGCAAATTTGCCAAGAGGTCAAAGATCAAGATGGTCATTATTCATAACTACAGTCACTTCAGGTCAACACGGTGCTCTGTGGACATCCACTGGTGACAACACTGTTGTCAGCAGGGTGTCTCAAAGACCCCATGCTTCAATGTCCAGTCAGATGGGAGGCTCAGGCCTAGTTCTGGGAGAGACACAGCCAGGCACAAACAAGTGGCTCTTCCAGCAGCCTTGGTCTGAGATGTTTTTTTGTTTCCATCACTAAAAATAAAAAAATATGGAAAGCTTACAAAGAGAAAAAGTATGCAAAGCTGACAGAACAGTTTTATTCCTCCAGCCTTTCCAGGGAATGGAGCCTCGTGTGTGCTAGGGTCACCAAGAGAAGGGCTCTTTGTCAGCCCCGAGGGCAGCACCATCCTCTTTTCCTCTGAGATGGCAACACAGTGTAAAACACTTCCCTGTACTTCTTCTGTAGAGGAGCCCGACAAAATATACTAACCACACTTTTTGCTTTTGGTTTTCTTAGACAGGGTTTCACTATTTGGTTCAGGCTGGCTGAACGTTGACAGGGATCCCCCTGCCTGAGCTTCACAACTGCTAGGATGGCAGGTGTAGGAACCACATTTTTTTGCATCCCAGAAACAAGGCAATTGGACAACTGCCTCCTCAGAACCAGGAACAGCAGATCAAACTGGGCCACCCAGCTTTAGCTGTATTGGGAGCCAAACCGAATGGCCTTGCTTACAATTAGAGTCATTCTTAAGTCACCGGAGACTATATTTCACTACTACAATTCCCACTTTCTTATGCCAAAACAAGAAAGTGACCATGAGGAAGATCAGAAGACAGCATTAAAGGAGCAGAGCCTGCTGTAGGGCCACAGCCTGTAATCCCAGGATTAGGAGGCTGAGGCAGGAGGACTGCAGTGAGTTCAAGCCTGGACTACACAGCAAGTTCAAGGCCAGCTTGAATTAGAGAGCAAGACCCTGTCTCAAAAACAAAAAACAAAATACAAAAAAAAAAAAAAGAATTACAAGTTCAGGTCTAGCCTGGACCAATAGTAGGACCCTGTTTCACAATGAAAAATAATTTATTCTTATTTTTTTCAATGAAAAGCAAGCTTTCTTTCAGGTTAGGCTCTCTCTTCAGAAGCAAGCAACATATCCTTCCAAATATTTTTCCACCCCTTGACATCAACACACATGCATCAGTATAAAAAGTAATTTGTAACAAGGGCTGAGGATGTGGCTCAGTGCAAAGGCCCTGAGACAATCCCTAATGCCTCCTCCACCACGGCAAATTTTCATCAGCCCCGTTAAAGAACGAATTATCTTTCTGTTATCACCATAAAAAGCTTTGTCAGTAAATCACTGTCATACCAACAAGCAAAGGTTGCAGGTGAAAATTTAGGAAAAACATGGGAGATACGGGCCAGGGATTTAGCTCAGCAGCACAAGTGCCTGCCTGACAAGCAGGAGGTTGTGCGATCAATCCCAGGTAACAGAAAAAAACAAAACAAAACAAAACATGGAAGGTGTGTCCAGGAGTGTTTGGTTAGCTGTAGGGTTGTTTTTTTTTTTTTTAAACAGCGTCTCCCTATGCAGCCCAGGCTGCTCTCGAACTCGCGACGATCCTCTCGCCTCAGCCTCCTGAGTGCTGGGATCACAGGCATACAAGTATGGGAGGTTTGCGTCTATCATCAATTTTGTGTAATTGGAGCCTCTTCATTCTCATTTATTCCGACGCCCCACCCCGCTGTTTCTCAGGAGAGCGGAATCGCGCAGGCTGCAGACCCTAGGCGGCCAACCAGGCGCAGGCCGGGGCAGACACCAAGCCAGGCGCGCAGGGTAAGCGTGCTGCGGCGCCGGGAACAACGGTGCCCCCACCCATTTCCCAGCAGGCGCCTCCGCAGAGTGCGCAGGCACCAGCATATTCGCGGGCTGAAGGGCAGGCCGACGCGCAGCATGTGACCTGCCTCCCACGTGACGCGCTGGCGCCTGCGTGTTTGTTCTGCTCCGTGTGGCGCTCCCCTTTCTCGGTTGGCTGCTCCTGCGCTAGTCCTGGGGACATTGAGTGAATAAATAGCAACTACATGGCCACAAGTACCTGGGCAGGTGTGTCCAGTGGCCCTCACTGTACCCCGTGACCGTAAAATGACTGCCTGCTGGTGATGAGGAAGCCAAGTCTTGCCCATGGTAACTGAACAGGCACCGCCAGGGTGGTTTATCCTGATGGAAGTCGAGGGACAGCCTCCTCTGTCTGACTGAAGCTTTCCCACAGCGGGGACGTTTTCTTCTTACCCTCTGGCCCTGTTAGAAATCCACTCACACCTCTAGTCAGCAAGTCTTTATTTTTTGTGTGTGGGGGGGTGTTGACACAGGGTCTCACCATGTAGCCCAGGCTGGCCTTGAACTCTCGGTGATGCCCCTGCCTCAGCCTCCCCACTGCTGGGATTATAGGCACGCGCTACCATGCCAAGCTTTAGTCAGCAAGGCTTTGACACCAGTCCTGCAGTATGGTTTGATGGAATCTGACACTGGCCTGACCATGTCCACAGTGCTCAGAGCATTCCCTTTGTCCTCTGCTAACTTCCTGCATGCCTGCATTTATCAGACTCAGGCAACATCCCTTAGGCCCTATGGGCAAGGTTCAGCCTGTTCTGATGTTTGCCACCAGGGGTGGACCCATACCCTGGTGGCATCACCTAAAACAAGGTGATTTAATCAACACGAATGACCGTGCCCCAGGAGTACAAACTCGAGCTATCAATAGAGCTCCAAGAGGACATGGTTTTTTCCATAAAGGATTATACAAGCCATTTACTTGGTACCAAAAGAAAGAACTTTTGTTCACAAATGGTTCTGTTTGTGAAAAGGAACATGGTCATCTTACCTGTTGACACATGGTTGTGACTTCCTCTAGTCTAAATTTCAGTTGCAGACAGATCTGTGAAATTTTTGTGTGCTTTTTAGCACATACACTACTGTTTAACCCAGCATGGTTCCAAAGAAAGTGCAGTGAGTGCAAGCATGGTGGTAAAAAGAAAGTGCAGAGTGGTAATGAAGGTGACAAGAATGTGCAGAGCAAAGTGAGCATAGTGGCTCACAGTTGGGAGGCTGAGGTAAGAGGATTCCTGTGAATTCCAGGTCAGCCTGGACTACAAAGTGAGTTCAAAGCCAGTCTGAACAGATATAGTGAAACCCTGTCTCAAATAGACCAAAGAAAAAAAAATGTGGAGAGCAAAATGGTTAAGAAGGTGGTTTTGAAGAAAATGACCATGATTGAAGAAGGAAACTGTAGCATGACACCTGTGTGACTGATCTGGCCCCAGAGAACAAGATGGTGAAGTCGACAATCTCAACTGTTTTGGAGAACAAAGATACCATCAAAGGAGTGAAGGTGGCAAAAGGAGTAATGATGTCAACCAGGCAGTGCTGGAAGAGGTGGGAAACTTCTGTTAGTGCGGTCAAATGAGAAACAGCTGGGGATAGCATTAATGACGCTATGATCTGTGAAACAGCCAGGCAATGTACAGTGCTTTATCGCATGAAACCCCTCTACAAGTGCAACAAGTGATGAATGTAAAGCCAGCAGATGGTAGTTTGATATGCCCGGCAAGAGAAGTGGCATCTACAGTCTGGTGAGGCTTCCGGTTCTGACAAGGCTGTTATAGAAACCTACATGAAAGGGTTTGTGGAATTCACGAAGGCAGAGGGTGTACTGCCCACCAAGTGATCAACTGCTATGAAACAGGGCTCTTCTGGGAGAAAATGTGGAACAGAACCTATCTCAAAGAGGGGAAGGTGCTGCCGGGGCAGGTGAGCCCCCAGAAGGTGTGTGCTGAAGAGCATTCTGCTAAGAGGAAGAGGAAGATGGGGGAGGGGTGGGGTCGCGGGTCACATTGATATGATAAAATTCACTGTGGAAAGATGGAACCACCCCAAAATAACTCAATGAACAGTGTTGAATCCCATGAATGATAACCTGGTCTCTCATTTCCAAAGGGTTATGCAGTGCGGGATGACACCAGTGATCACAGGTTTCTTGTAAAGATTGAGCCTGCAGCTAAGTGACAATGAGAGAAAACCCCTGAAGATTCCCCAATGTCCTTATGGAGGGAGACTCTCCTTCCAAACAATGAGGCCCCACTTCCTGTCCTCCAGCAGTCACCTCAAGCAAGGTCAGTATTTTTCCCTTCATACTGTACTCCATTGTACTTTGTTTTCATGTTTGGGGTGTGTGTCTGTGTGTGTGTCCGAAAGAATACCTCTGGGCTAGGCATGGTGGCACACACTGTAATCCCAGGACACAAGAGGCTGAGGCAGGAGGAGCATCATGAATTTGAGGCCACCCTGGGCTACATAGTGAGTTCAAGATTAGCTTGAATTACAGAGAAGTACCTTGTCTCAACAAACACATACAACTTGTTCAGAATGGATTGACCTTAACTTTGAGCCTTATGGGGACATTTGATTCAGTTTGTAACCAGTTCTGTTCAGACTAAATTGGTTTGAATTATGGAACAAATTAAATTTGTGAACTGAGGCACCACTGCAGACAGGGTCATCAAATCGGTGAACCTCATGGGGGTAAGGACTATCTGCAAGATCCAAGTGCTCTCTCCAACAGGACAAGCCATCTTCTAAGCGATGCAGGTGGCTTCTTAAGCTGTGAGATGAATGGTGGGTAGAGGTTCAGCAGGACACACATCTTAAGATTCCCCCCAATAAAAAAAAAAAAGAACAATGGGACTGGGGATTTAGCTCAGTGGCATAAGTGCCTGCCTTGCAAGTGCATGGTCGTGAGTTCAATCCCTGGTACCGATTAAAAAAAAAAAAAAGATTCCCCCCAGTAGTCACATACACAAATCCCAGATTAGACACAGAGGTGATAATAAATGACTATCGAAGGTGCTTAAATTCACCTTATGCTTCTTCTTCTTCTGTTTCTGGAGACAGGATCTCACTGTGTCATTCAGGCTGGCCTTGAACACATGGCAGTCCTGCTGCCTCAGCCTCCCAAATGCTGGGTAACAGGCAAGCACCACCACACCTGGCCAATTTATGCTCCTTGATTTGTATGATTTCATCTCTCCACAAGGTTGCAGTCCTCCAAGAAGTGAAATTCAAACCACCTGGCAGTTCCGGATAAACACAGAGCCTCTCTGGAGAAGCTGGTTTCCAGGCCAGTGCTGCCCAAGTTCCTGCTCTGGCCCTGCCGAGTCTCCTGCAGCACTTGGGCAGTGCTGGTTTGATTTGGGGCGGCCTCCTGTTTGCTGCCTCATGTTGCTGTTCGGATCCTCCTCGGCCCTCTCCCACCTGAGACCACCTGCAAGCCAGAGGGTAGAGCGCTGGGGCTGTGGCCCAAGGGAAGCCCTGGCAGGATGGAATGTCGGGGAGGGAAAGCAAGAGGTGGCTCTCCTGGGCAGCCCAGCCTGCCCTGGGCCAGGGGTCCCTCCCTTACCTCTTGGGCCAAGGTACAGCACTGTCACCTTTGCTGGTTCCCTTTATCCCGGCTCACAAAAGAGACTCACTAAAGACTGGGTGGTATTCAGGGCAACGACCAGCTCAGCAGGCACAGAGCCCAGGTGAATGAAAACAGAATGACAAGGACATAGCCAGCAACAGCGGTCCCCCCAGTTCAACGGTCTTCTCCCCAGGTGCCTCTGCTGGCTCACAGGCGGGGCAGGGGGGACACTGCAAGCACAAGTCTATTATTACAGGAAAAGATTCTGTACTAACTCATTTGTTTTCCCGAGGATTTTAGTGTTTGTGGAGGAACAGATCACACTTCACTGAAAATGCAGGCTTGTTTCTCTTTGAACCATGAAACTAAACACCAAGATTTTTTAATGGTACTGGAGAGGGGCCCAGGACCTTGAACCAGAGCTGACGTGCTATATCGTCAGCTCTTTTTAACTTTTTTTCTTCCTGATCCTTTTTTTCAATTTTCCTTTTTTAATGTTTTGAGACAGCGTTTCTCTAAATCATCTGGACTGGGCTTGAATTCAATCCCCGACTCAGCCTCCCAAACTGCAGAAATTTGCAGGTGTGTACCACTGTAGAGAGGACACACTGACTCCATTTTGTCCCAGACACATCTGTTCGATGATGTTATGGGGCCTTGAAACACTGCCCCCACCCCAAGGTAAAAACATGCAGTCCCATACGGACAAGAAGCCAACAAGTTTTATAATCTAAGCATGCACAATTTGAGTTTCTTTGTTCTTTATCTCAATAAACACTACCTACTTAGGCTGGCCAAGTGGCAGCCATTTTGCTGACCCTTTGTGTGTGCACGACCCTTGATTTTCTCTTTTCTTGCAGAACCCCAACACACCACCATATCTAGAAACTATATCTAGAAAGATTTCTTGACTGTTTATTTTGGTTCTTGGAAACAAGGTCTTACTATTGAGTTCAGGCTGATGTAGGGAGCAGTGTGATAGCCTCACTGCTGCCGCCCCATCCCGCCCTCCTGTGGGCATTTAGTGCGTCTGCCTACATTGCCCATGATCCTCTGCCTGGCTGGACATGACTGCAACCTATCCGGTCTCTCCACAACATCTCTGCCTGATGACACACTTCCTCCCACCGTCGCCCATAGTTACTCCCGCCAGGAAGTTGAGCCCGCCCAACTGTTGCTTAGATACTCCCACAAAAAGGGTTAGTACCACCCATAGTTGCCTAGTTACCCGACTTCATCACATGATCTGACTTCCTCATTTCTGCCCTCTATATAAGCCATGTTCACTTCCTCAATAAACGAGACTTGATTGGAATTGCTCGACTTGTCTCCGTCTCTCTTTCCTCTTGCCCTGCCCCATCCCCGTTCCCCCTCCAGGTGAGACCCACGGACTGATCCGCCGGATCAAGTGGCGCCCATCGTGGCCTCGCCTGGCACGGGGGTTTCAATGAGGGACCGTTCTGAAGAAAGCTCTGGCCAGAGTGATCATTTCCAAGGGACTCGTCCCTGTGATCCGCGTGGACGGCCACCTTACGTCTCGCCTGAATCACAGTAGTATCGGCATGGGGCAAGTACTTAGTGAGCACAAATTGTTCGTGAATAGCCTTAGGGAGGCACTCAAGGTTAGAGGGATTAAGGTTAAAACCAGGAATTTATTACAGTACTTTCAGTTCATACATAAGATATGCCCTTGGTTTCCTTTAGAGGGCTCCATTGATATAAAGAGATGTAAAGAGTAGGAGATGCTCTCAAAGATTATTATACAATTTTTGGTCCCGAAAAAATCCCAGTTATCTCTTTTTCATATT
>PVJX010036023.1:0-17873 GCA_004027295.1 Dolichotis patagonum | reverse complement strand
TCCAGTCCAGTCTGTTGGCTCCAGATCATTCAAGGTTGTCCTATATGGACAGAAATGAGCTGCCCTAGGTGGTGTGTTGATCTTGAAGAATTTCAAAAACAGCCACGGTGAGCTGAACATCATCAAATCAGACGTCTGTTCGGGCTAGATTTGAGCTGAGTTAGGCACCAGCTTCTGATTACAATGGTCTCAGACTTTTCTGTCTGTGACATTAAAAAAACAAAACACTGAAGTGTAGTACACACCACCTGTAATCCCAATATTGGGAGGGCATGAGGCAGGAGGAGCGTTGTGAATACAAGACCAGCCTGGACTACATAATGGGAATCCTGTCTCAGAAAGAGACAGAGCCAGAGACACAGAGAGAGAAAGACACAAAACTCTCAGTAAACATCTTTTCCTGGTCTAGAGACGACCTTTCAAAATTTCAGTTCCACGGCTAATGGGTGCAGAGTTTCTTTAGGGTGGTGAAACAAAATAGTGCGGACAATTGCATAATTTGGTTAATATAAGCTGAACTGCACACTGTAGAAGTATGTAAATTGTACCTCAATTTTAAAAACTGTCTCGAGGCTGGGAGTGTAGCTTAGCGGTAGAGCTCTTGCCTAGCACACACAACTCACTGTTTAACCCCAGTGCTTGGGTGTGCATGCACACACCTGACCCAGAAGGCAAAGAAAGAATGCCAGGTTTCACAGGAAATTTTATGGTGGTCATTCATCGCTTCCACTTGATCATATTCTTTTAATCTCTTTCAAATTTCAAAGCTAGTAAGGTCAAAGCCTGTCAAGCCATCCTTTCTTTGACACATACATAGAACCTTGGACATGCTGGCTTACCCCTGCATTTATGTAAGGGGTGTTTATTCAGTTATGATTTCCTAGCTACCTAATTTTACCTCTGGGTTTGGAGCCATGTCCTGGGTTTATTTCTCAGATTTCTCTATAATGGTGACTTTGTCCTATTATGCCTCCTTTTTTTCCTGCAGTGATTCTGGCAAGGTTTGTACTACAGGATGCTCAGATTTTGGATTTAAAACCATCCTTCCAAATGTATGGCCACCAGGTTAGAGCCACAACCTTTTTTATAGAAACGGAGAAATGGCTGGACCTGGCGATGAGGAAAAGCTGCCCAGAGACCACATTCAGAGATACAGTGACCCCAGTCCTGTCCTCCCTACACTGCCAGATTATCCCCAGGGAACAGGCCTAGGACCTGTGAAGATCTTTTCCTCCCAATAATCCTAGAGGTAGCCAGGCAAGGTGGTGCACACCTATAATGCCAGCACTCTGGGAGGCTGGGGCAAAGATAGCAAATTCAATCCCAGCCTGGAAAATTTAGTGAGACTCTCAAAATGAAAAGCAAAAAAGGGGGGCACCTAGAGGTACAGCTAAGTGCACAGGCCCTGGGGCCAATCCCACGTGTGTGTGGTGAGGAACACCAGTACAGAGAAAGCTGCAATCTAAAATTCTTTTCTCTTATATATAGTTATTGCAGAGGGCAAAGCCAAACTGGCTATGGAGCCCCACAGGTGCAGGTGTTATGTGGCAAGACAGCTTTCTGCACCAACCAGGCTCCTTGGGGAACCAAGGCATTGGGGTCAAGGAGGCCATTGTGACTCCTTGCAGAAAAGCAAGGTGCTCTTCCACGCTGCCACCACACACACGTCCAAGCCTGATCTCCCAAGCCTTTCCAGGAAAACCTGACCTCAGATGCTTGCACCAAGCCTGCTCTTCCCATCAACAGCACTGCCCCCCCAGATCAAAGTGGAACAATAATAGCAGCTGATATGACCAGTATCTGCCAGACAGTTTCATCTTAATTCTCACAGCAATACAGTTTGTTTTGCATATCAGAAAACTGAGGCACAGGCTGCAAAACAACCTCAAAACCAAGGTTACACAATTGTCTATGTGCCTGCTGGGTGTGGTGGCACCTGCCTGTGATACTAGCACTCAGGAGGTTAAGGCAGGAGGACTGCCACAAGTTTGAGGCCAGCCTGAACTGTGTCGTAAGACACTGTCTCAAGGAAGGAAGGAAGGAAGGAAGGAAGGAAGGAAGGAAGGAAGGAAGGAAGGAAGAAAGGAAGGAAGGAAGGAGTGAGAGACCAAGAAAGACAAAGAAAAAGAAAGAAGGAAAGTTAAGAAAGAGAAAGAAAAGTAAGGAAAGTTTGAGAAGAACCGCAGTGTGCTGTGCTTCCGTACTCCTGTTTGGATTTCCTAAGACTCGAAAAAGCCTTTCTACACTACTCTCAATCTAACTCCAAAAGCTTAATGTCTTAAATGTGAAGCGGGCAGACTTCTGGCTTACTCACCAAACTTAAGTTTCTCTATGCCAGTTCTGTTCTTTGTTCTTCTAAATTCCTCACCCTGTCCGCAAAGCCTACTGTCCCCATTCCTGCTTTATGTGGGGCTAGGAAGGTGGGTTTCTGCAGGGTGCCCCCACCCCTCCACACCAGATTCCCCCCTCCAAGTCCAAGCCAGTAATGCCTGTGAGGGCAGCAGACAAGGTATGTAAACCTGGGGCATCGGAGGCTGACTCACGTCTTATCTCTGCCCAATCTCCCCTTTACAGCTCTGGGAAATTGAACTCTGTCTAGAGATAAGAGGGATCTCCTAGCCTCTCCAAAGCAGGACTGCCAATCTGTGAGCAGGTACAGCAGCTACATCTGTGAGCAGGTATTTGTTGAAGGGAAAGATATAAGAAAGAGGAGGAGTCGGCAACCCGCTTGGGACCCCTTCTGTCTCTCTTCAGACAGAAGCTTTCTTCCACTCAATAAATATATTCTACTTAAAAAAAAAAAAAAAAAAAGCAAGAGGAGAGAAGAGGGAAAAGAGAAAATTGGATCCATTTATTTCTGCAGATTAAAGCTAACCTGAAGTCTTTTTATCTGAAAACAGTGGGGATAGACTTTATCTCAAAAGGTGTAATTTACAAATTGGGAGGAAATCTTACTCATATCCAGTCTCCCTTCTTAGCTGTTTCTGTGACTCCACAAAGTAATGTGGAGGCTCTAGAATTAAAACACTGGAAGAACTTTAGAGATGATAATCCAAGGCAAAGGAGTACTAGGGGATGTTTCTTTTTCTCTTTTTGAGCAAGGTCCAGGCTGGCTCAAATTTGAGATGCTCCTGCCTTAGCATCCGAGTGCTGGGATTACAGGCATGTGCCACCATGCCCTGCACCTGTTGTGTTTCAAGACAAGAGCTCACTGTGGTGTCCAGGCTACCCCTGAACCCTTGGGTTCAATCAATTCCCCCTGCCTCAGCTTCCTGGGTAGCTATGCAGCTGGGACTAGAGGTGCACGCCACCATACTTGGCTCTATTTAGGATAGTCTTTCAAGAGGCCTCTCATCTCTTTCCACATTGGCTTTGGAATAAGAAAGACAAAACTTAAAATCTGGGTTTTGGTTTTTTTTTTTTTTTACCAGCACTCATCTTTTCCCACCTCAGTTGGGTCCCAAATCCACAGCCCATCCATCAACCCTTTCAATCTTAGTGCACCTGGGCACCTCGGCTCCAGAGCTGCCTGCCCTTAGCGCCCTGGCTGTGGATTAGAAGTGGCAGGCCTGACGCACAGTAGTGTGTGCTAATCTGGTTTCTCTCTTCTGAACAGGACACGAAAAGGGGCTGGGTGGCCAGATAAGCAGGGAGGGGCTTAGTAGCAGGGTAAGACAAAAGGGAAGGGGGAGAGGCAGCCAGCACATGTGTTAGTGTTGGCATGTGTTTGGAGCTGCTCCCTTCTGTTGGGGTTCTTGGGAAAGGACAGAAAAACCCCTCAAATCTACCTTTTCATTCTTCTTCCCACAGACCCTAATGAGATCAGACTTTCTGTACTTAGCCAGCTGTGTGTGAGCATTTTGCTAATTCAGGCAGACTGATTTCCCTGGGCTTGGGGGCTTTACCCTCCCTCCTAAGCCTCTTCGTCAGGCTGGGAACCTTTGCAATGACACGTGGGTTTTTCAATCCTGTCCTATCTTCCTGCGGCTGGCATCTCACCAGGAAATGAGGAGGAGTCTATCGTGAGTTAGCAGATGACCAGGAAGGATGACACCATCAGTGAGGAGTAAAGGGACACTCTTCTGGAGAGCGCTTTGGTAATACGACTTGAGAACCTGGACAATGGTAGTCATTTCATTTCTAGGACTTTATAAGTTAAAAATCAGAGACTCAGACAAGATTTAGGTACAGAGATGTTAGTCATTATTTGTGATTGTCAAAACTTGCTAATGGCCTTTAGGCTAACTATGGGAATCTGGACCGTAAGGTTCTAGCCATACCACTAAATATTATTATTAAAAGGTTTTTATAGCTAGGCCTAAGGGCACATGCTTATAATCCTAGCTACCTGGAAGGCTGAAGCAGGAGGATGGTGAGTTTGAAGCCAGCCTGGGTTACTACTCAGCAAGATCTTGTCTCAAAAAAAGAGGTGAGGGGTTGGGGGTTTAGTTGGGGGTTTAGATACACAAGCGTCTGCCTGGCAAACCTGAGGTTGTGAGTTCGTTCCCGGCAACAAGAAAAAAAAAAAAGAGGTGGGGGTTAAAAATGTAGTTTGTGTGAAGCCTTAGGTTCGATCCCTAGCATTGAAAAAATAATTTTATAAACGTCTTTAATATTAATGATTATTTGTTATAGGACTGTGGATGACTTAACTTTCTCTTCATTATCCACGTTTTTTATTTTTCCATTTTAACCAAGAAACAACCCGATCTAAGGTGGGTTACCCTCTGGGAGATGGGTCTTTCCTTTTTGCCTCACCCTGCACACTGTGCACTGAACCAGCCTCAGCTGGGGAGGGCAGGGCAGCCAGGCACCCGCCCTTCCAGCATTATGTCCTCTCATCACCTCAGTGCATGCAGAGGGGCGGAAAATCTTTTTGCTATCAGAAACTACATTTATTGCCTGATGGAGTAGTGCACGCATGTAGCCCCAGCACTTAGGAGGCTAGAGCAAGAGGAGCACTGTGAATTCAAGGCCAGCCTGAGCCACATGGTGAGAAGCTGTCTCAAAATGAACAAATGAACAAGCCCACTACAAATTTTGAGGAAGAAAAAAGCCTTGCTGTTACATAAAGGCCTGAAGATAAAGTTCTGCTTTATTTCCACCCATTTCTAATAAATGCTGACGGTGCTTGCAGATGAGACTGTAAAGCGAGAAATGGCGTCATCCAGCCTGCTGCCGGCTCACCTCGAGCGTGGCCCTCTGTGGCTGGTGAGCGCCACACCCGTGACCACAGCCATGGGATCAGCTTGGAAAGCGCAGCACCTCCCCACAGGCCCCGATGAAGGACTGTTCAGCAGCCTGGGCGTCAGGCTTCCTTGGCCCCAGGTCTCACAGGTGACTCACAGCCAGCCCTAGGCAGTGCCTCCTGCCTCAGTTTCCCTGGCTTGCTCTGTGAATACTCCCCACCTACTGGGCAGAGTATTAATAGGGGTGAGGTTCTTTGAACTCCTCACATAAAAGAGGCCGGGGAGGCAGCACCCGGTTATTAGCCCTCTGCAGGGGAGCGTGGGAGCTGAGGCCACCTGCATTCAGACCGCTCCAGCCACAGCGGCCTCCTCACAGCCCCTCACTCTTCTGCCTTCAGCTATGGTCGAAATGGGGACACAAGGATCAGTCAGCCCTATTTTCATGCCATTTCAGAATGGATTTGCCAATGAATTCTGCCCAAGCCACCAGTGACCTATCTTCCCCTTGATTTATGATTCAGGGGTCATAAATCACTTCTTGGTACCCAAATTCTTTCTCCTATAAAAGGTGTGCAGGAAACCCCATGTGGTGGTGCACACCTGTAAGCCCAGTACTCGGGAGGCTGAGGCAGGAGGACTGCCGTAAGTTTAAGGCCAGCCTGGGCTACATAGTGAATTTAAGGACAGCCTGCACTACATAGCAAGACCCTGTCTCAAAAAAATCTGTGGGATGAAGAAGTATAATTAGTCCTTCTTTCTTTACATTCCACCTTTGCCCCTCCTGCCTTCTTGGGTAAGCCCTCTATCACTGAGCTATATCCCCAGCCCAAAGGCTGTAACTTTTCACTCATAAATCCACCAAACAAGGGACACACTGGGTTCAGTCAGCAAAGGGGGTCTGGGAGCCGGACGCTAAAGTCCAGCACTCTCATCCTTCTGTTTCTTCCCTAGAAAATGGTAGTGGTTTAGAGACAGCCCCCATCCCCTCTAGTTCTACAGGGCACTGTGGGAACCCCATGAGAATAAAACGTGGAAGCACTCTGTAAAATATCAAGCTCACTGGGCACAGAACACACCAGTAATTCCAGCTGCTCCCGGAGCTGAGGGTGGGAGGAGTGCAAATTTGAGAGCAGCTTGGGCAACTTGGCAAGACCACGTCACAATGAAATGAAAAGGGCTGGGGTACAGGTCAGTGGTAGACGGCTTGCTGAGCATGTGCAAGGCTCTGTGTTCAATGCCCAGTGCAGGAAAAAGGAAAAAAAAAAAAAAAAGCTTAACAGCCTAAAAACAAGACTCCTGGCGGTAATAACCTTGTCAAGGCTGTCAGTCTTCAGATTAACAGCTGAAAAGTAAGTCTGGGGTGCCACCTACTGGTTGAAAATATAAACTGCGCTCAGCTTTTTTCACATCCTTGCAACAATTCTAGTATTCAGTATTTTGCTCTAGACAACTCATTTTGCATAAATTAATTTTTGAAGTAAGCTTTTAATCTTTTAAACTTTGACTAGTTAATCCTTGCTAGAAATAGGATAAAATGAAATAAATAAAATAAAAACAAAACATTACTTACTATGGTCCAGACAGGAAGCACTACCTGTGAAGCCTCAGCTGGAGGCTTCCTGTTAGAACTGAATATTAACAAAACATGTCAGTGCGGGATGGGTCCTGTGCCCTGGAGAAACGCTGGCCAGGATGCAGAAAGACGACTTTCCAGAGGGACAGCGATGTTTTCTTCTGTCCCAACCCCTGGGCCTGAAGGACTGAAGAAAAGTTTGGAAGGCACAAAAAGTAGGCAGTAAACTAGTATTACAGCACACTGCACCGCAACCCTAGTGGAGACGGCTCTCAGCTTCCTGGTGGCAGGGCCCAGAGCCACGGAGGGTGTGGTGGGTGCTCTTGCCCTCTGTCTGGCTTTCTGTCCGGAGTCCTTCGCAGAACCGAGTATCCTCACCAGCCTCCTTGCACTGCTGGGAGGACTGGGCAGTGGGTCTGCGGCCTGCTAGCTGTCCACTGTTCACCCGGCACCTCCGTTTCCTGGTGCTGGTTTTGCGTCCTGTTCTCCAGGCCCAGGGCACTGCTACAGCTGCATGGCTTCCTGCTCCAGCGACTGCTCGGAGGGTGCCAGGTACTTCTCCTGGATGCCCAGTGTGCTGAGGGCGGGTGTGTCAAGGTCAACAGCACAGAGGATTGGCCTGGGCATGGTGTGGCATCTACTCACACGCACCTCTAACCACATCTGGCGGACTCTTCCCGGCCCTCACCTTTCCTCCCAACTGTAGCATCAGGCCACAGGTAAGGGGGGCTCACTGGGTTTGAGAAGCCTCCAAAGCATCGAGCCCCAAATATATTTTTTTCTCCCCCACACTCCTAACTTGCCAGCTCGGTGCTATGGCACATTTTATGGGGCCAGACAGGGTTTGAATCCTTATTTTACCACTTCCTTTTTCTCCTCTGTAAAACACAAATTGTTACAAGGATCAAATGAGACAATGATCTGAGCATGGGGGTGCATGACTATAATCCCAGAATTTGGGAGGCTGATGCAGGAGAACCATTGCAAGTTCAAGACCAGCCAGGGCTACAAAGTAAGCTCAAGGTCAGCCTGAATTGCATAGTGAGACCCTTTTTGAGAAAGAGAAAAAAACAAAAACAACAACAACAACAAAAAAAACCAAATGAGACAATGACCATGAAGCGCCCAATCACTTTTCTTTTTCTACCATGGGAAAGACTTAGGAAGATTCACAGAAAATGACAAATTTCTGTCTGGGTCCTAAGGTGCCTCCTGTCTCTCTTGGAACAACAGGAAAATGGAGATAGAAGACACAGATCATCCTAGTAAAGGAACAGTGACAACTCGCTGTCTGTGGTCACTCCTTGTCCTTTCATCAGGGGCCACATGCTCTCCTGCCATTATTTCTAACTTGTTTGTTCTTGTGAGCTTTGTTTCCCACATGTAGAAAGGCCCGAAACAGCACAGTAAATGTTGGCTGATATCATTTTTGTCTATACTCATAACTCCCTTGTGCCCAGCATCCTGGGTGGATGCTGAATCTCTGAGATCATCAGCCTGGAGGGCCTGGGCTTCTCTGCCTGACCTTGCACGTGGCCTGCCTGAGCTGAGTGACACCTCTACTCGTCACTAACCCAGCTCCAAAGGTCCAGAGCTGTCATAGGCATGTGTCCCCCAAACACAGAAGGTCTGCCACTTCTCATCCTCCAGCTGACTCATGTAGCCCTTTCTCCCCTCTTGTCTCAGAAACTGAAAGAACCATTCATTCCATTGCTACAGCAGAAACCAGGGGTCTGAATACTGTTCCACCTCCATCTGTGCCATAACCGCACAGGCACACACCTGTAATCCCAACACTCTGGGAGGCTCAGGCAAGAGGATCATAAGTTCCAGTCCAGCCTGGGCAATTTAGCAACTTAGTGAGCTTCTGTTTCAAAGAATAAAAGGAGCCAGGTGTAGTGGTGCACAACTGTGACCTCAACATTTGGGACGCAGAGGCAGGAGAACTTCTGTGAGTTTGTGGCCAGCCTAGGCTACATAGTGAGACCCTATCTCAAAAAACCAGAAAAAGAAAAAAATAAAAAAAAGGGCTGGGATGTAGCTTAGTGCTAAGGACCAGGGTTCAATCCTCAGGACTTAAAAAATAACTACTTAGTAATTCTTGCAGTCTATCTCATTTTTCTAATCCAATCATATTCTTCTTCCTATTCTCGATACAAAGGTTTTACCCCTTCTCACCTAGCAGGACTGTAAGAAGTGTCTCCTCTAAATCACATCCCTTGAATGCACAGTTAGGAGGGGTTTTAGTCGGGGGGGGGGAGGGACCAGGGATCAAACTCACAACTGTGTGCTTGCCAGGCAGGTGCTTATGCCGCTGAGCTAAATCCCTGGAGCCAGTGGGGCTTTCTTAAATGTATACCTGAGTCAGGCAAGGTGCTGAGTGCCTGTAACCCCAGCTACTGGGGAATAAGTATAAGGTAGGATTGCAAGCTTGAACTCAGCCTGGGAAAATTAGCCAGACCTTGTCTCAAAATACAAAATGGGCAGGGAAGGGGATATAGCTCAGTGCAAAAGACATGGGTTAAATCCCCAGTACCACACACACACACACACACACGCACACGCACATGCACAGGAAGGAAGGCGCTGAGGGCCAGTATGGTCCTGCACACCTGTTATTCTAGCACTTGGGATGCTGAGGCAAGAGGATCATCTTGAGTTCAAGGTCAGCCTGGGCTACAAAAGGGCTGGGGGCTGAGGATGTAGCTGAGTGGTAGATCACTTGCTCAGTATGTGCAAAGCCCTGGATTCAACCCTCAGCACCAGGAGTAAAATAGGCCAACTCCCCTCACACACACACACACACACACACACACACACACACGCATACACCCTGCATCAATAGCACTGGCTGAACACTGGCTCCCCTGACCACCGTGAGCTGAATCCACACTCCTCAGACGATCACTTGAGCCCCTCTGTGCTCACTCCCACTTGCCTGCCTGCACCTCAGCATCTCTCTTTCCTCTCTCCACAGACAACACACCACCAAACCAAAGCCATTGTCAGATGACAAAATGTCTTTTCTTTGCTAGGCCTCTGTGTTTGCTGCTCTTCTGTCAGTATCTTCCCTCGCCCTGAGTTCAGCCAACCCTGCAGCCTTCTGCAGGACAGTCTTGGCACGTAAGAGACAGCCACCAGCCTGCCTAGCTGCTCAGTAGGACACCAGTCACCCACAAGGGTGGTGACTGCCCCTCCTGTGGCCATTCCGTCCCCATGTCTTACCCTCCCGGCTGTGGCTAGGCAGTGAGTGAAGTTAGTGAGACAGGATACGAGGAGAAATGGAAGTCAGCTCCTACTGCGGCTGACATCATAGCCTCCAGGCTTCGCTGCTCCTGGACCCCGAAACAGTAGCCATTGGCTTTATCCACAGCCTGTAGGACTCGCTGGATGCTCTCTTTGTCCTGAGTAGGGAGGAGAAACAATTGGGTGAGGGAAACAGAACCTGCCCACAATCTCCAGATACACCTGCTTGATCCCATCTCGTGACCCCTCTGTACATGGGAGTTTTCTTAGCCTCGTGTAGCTCTAAATGTTCCCGGAGACGTGGCTAAGTCCCATCTTTTCTGACTACCAACCACTCACATTGAACACTGAGCTTCTCTGTACATACCTGGTCCCCTGGGTTTATTCCTATTGTAGACGCCATCCTACCGACTTATGAGAGTAAAGAGTGGCATCAGAAAGGGAAGCTAAGTTAGCTCAAGTCCACCTACTGCAGAAAGGAGCCTAACACGCACCCGTGTCTCCTAGGTTATCTTTGCGGGGTACAAGATGAGAGGCACAGGAGACAGCTTTACAAAGTCAACACCATTGCCCAGCTGAATGGGTCTAATGTATTTGTCCCTGGTCCTGGTCAAGGCTCTTGTGGATGACTTTTTTGATTCCTCCATTTTCATACTGAGAGGACCCAACGATACAGAATAGACAGGCAAAAGTTTGGTCCACCCTCATTACTGGAATCCTGCAGACTGGGCCAGGGCCAGAAAACAAGGGGGCCTGATGACAGTCATGCTCAAGACTAAGACCAGTTAGGCCGTCAAAGCTTTCTGTGCTCTTGGCTGGTGAATATCACAGTTTAGGGCCAAGGTAAGAGGTCTCTCGGTACCCAGTACCTGTATGTTCAGAGGGATAAAGGAGACCAGGCTGTAGTCTTCAATGAGCTGTACCAGCTTCTCATTGAGCTGGCGGTAGTGGCGAAAGAAAGGGTCAGAAGCCAGGTGGTCAAGAAGGTAAGAGAGGTCCAGGACCTCTGTGTAGTAGTCCAGGTTGAAGGCTAAGGAGAGAAAGTAGGCTTTAGGAGCAGCTGGTGTCATACTAGGACTACACTCAAGGTGCAGCTCATTGGTAGAGCAAGTGCTTAGCATACACAAGGCCCTGCGTTCAATCCCAGCACTGCAAACAGACAAACAGACAGACGAAAATAACAAAAAGCCCACAATAACACTTGAAAAATAGAACCATTTTTCTTTTTTTCCTTTAGCTTTCTTCATTCAAATATTTGTTGCTGCAGGGACATGAAATTACTAGGAAGAATACTTGGTTTTCCCTGCTGGATATGCCATTTATGAGCTATACAGACAGGTCTCTACCTTATGGGTCTGCTGTGAGGATTAAATGACATAAACTCCAGTGTCTGATGGAGAGAAGTGCTTGAGCAATAATAGTAAATAACAACATCAGACAGGCTTGAGAACTGCGCATAGTCCTTGCCTCAGGAAACTCACAGTCAGCTGGTACCCACAGTGCCCCGCACACTCTAAGACTCTGTAGATGCTGGTCAAGTTGAATTGCATCCTAGTAGTGGGACCTGCTGGGTAAATGATGTTCTCTTTTTGGTTCCTTCTTACTGTAAAGTGAGGAGGCCAGAATAGGTGTTTTGAGGTGTGTGATTCAATTCTGTGAATAATTTCTCACTAGAAGAAGGAAAGTAAGCTCCCTATTCTGTCCTAAGGTGAGTGGAGGGACCCTGCATTATGTTTGTTTTTCTGGGGTATCGATGTCCCTCCATGTCCTGACTGCCAGACAGCCTCCCTGGACAAAGACCCTCATGTCACTTTATCAACAACCTCCTCCCTGTTCATGTGCTGGCCATCTTGCTGTTAATTCTCTAGGTTCCTTCACAGCTGGAGACTGTATTTGAGCAATGGATGCCTCCACACAGCAGAACACCAATTCTGCAGGGAAAAATTGCTGACCACTAGGAGATCAGACAATTCTCCTGCTTCACACCAGCCTGCTTCTCCCTCAATTTTCCCTACCTTATGCCTGTCCAGACTCTGGTGTCTCTACCATATGAGAATATGGCCTTCAAGGCAACTGGGTACAAGCTAGGAGCAGGTTGTCACCACATCCCAGATCTGCTAGTACCCTGATTTTGCAACTCCCAGCCCACTTGATAATACTGTATTATAGAAACCCAAACAAAGACAAAGCCTTGCTAGGCATGGTGGTGTACACCTGTAATCCTAGCACTTGGGAGGCTGAGTTAGGACTGTTGAGTTTGAGGCCAGCCTGGGCTACATAGTGAGTTTAAAGGCAACCTGAACTGCACAGTGAGACTCTGACTCGAAGAAATAAAGACAAAACCTTTATCTCTCCTGGACCCTCTGCCTAGAACTGAACCCTCTGCCTTCAGCTGGTTCCTCACCACCATTCAGATGCCGGTTCAGATGCCATTGCCTCAGATCACTGAGGCATTGTTTATCCCCAGCCACTCACTGTCTTATCATCTTGTTTTATTTCCTTTATAACACATATCACCATCTGTTACTTGTCTCCAAAACCTGTAATAGTATTTAGTATAGAATCACACAGGATTTGGGACTTTTGTACCTAGTATCACAAAGCCATGTACAGTCCCAAAGGCAGCTTCCTTCAGTTGACATCTGTGCTTCACTCTAGCCCAGTTGCTGCCCTCCTCCTTGCCTGGTGGAAAGAGGAGCTCTTACCTAGCTTCCCATAGTGCTCGATGAGGTCCATCTTGGAAAGGAGGTTGACATGGGGCAGCTCCACATGCAGCATGGTGGCCAAGGAGGTGCACAGTACTGAAATGAACTTGCCTGGGTCGGTACAGTAGTGAGAATCCACAAGGTGAACAGCGGTCAGCTAGGAGGGGAAGAGAGGGCAAGAGTGACCCAAGGAAGCAGGGACCATCAAGCTCCTTTCTGTTTTTCACATCAGACTCAGGGCCTAAGGACACAGAGTTAGTATAAGCCTTCTGGAATGCTGTCTCTGCTTCTGTTTTGTTCTAACAGTCATCATCATGTCCTTCTCCCAGGACATGTGGGCATTTTATATATAAATAGATAGATTTTTTTATTTGTACATGTTTGCAATACATAGGGATACATTCATCATTGGAAGTTGTACATGTAGGCATTTTTTTCCTTAAAAATGCCTTGCACTGAGCCTCCCAATGGGCAATAGCTACAAGTCCCACTGCATCTGCCAATTTAACAATTTAACAGGCATATATCCATATATCCTCTTCCGTTTTTCCAAAAATCCCAAATTGCGTACTAACACATCCATTTTACAGACTAGAAAACCGAAATTTAAAAAAGACTATTTGCTTAGACCACACAGCGAGTCAATGGCAGAGCCAAAATTCAAACTCATAACTGTCTTTAAAGCAACTCAGCCCGTACCTCGCTGTGTGGCATGGGGGTGTGGCATCTGTCCTCCTCCCTGTCTCCTTTGCTTCATCAGCAAAATGGGCCTGCCCGACATGAGACGCACCCTTAGGTCCCACTGAGCCATCTGAGAGAAGATGTTACGCAGGGCACCGTGATGTGTGCAGAGTTCCACCTGGCCGGGACAATCAAAGAGGAAGTAGTGTCCGCGGAGGGGGTCGAGCTTGGCACGCAGCCAGTCCAGGTTGGCTTCCAGGTATTCCATGCAGTAGAGCAGGCCACCGTTGGGCCCCAGCCTCAGCGCGTCCATCACGTCGCCCAGCCCCACCAGCTCACTCACGTCCACTGCGCATTCGTACGGTAGCCCCTCATTGGCCGGGTCCAGATTCACCACCGCCACGCGCCGACCCAGCGCGCGCAGGAACTCACTCATGCCCAGGCAGTACGTGGTCTTTCCTGAGCCAGGAGGACCGATCACCGCCTGTCCGAAGGCTGTGGCCGGAGCGGCCGCCGCCATGGGAAGAACGCGGGCGGGCGCGGAGCTCACAGCCAAGTGGGAAAACAGGCGGGCAGCCTAGCCAGGAGACAAGACTGAGGGCGAGGAACGCCTCAGTCGCAATTCGATAGGGCTGATGACGGTGCCGGAGACCACCACGAGCCAGGTTACAGGATGAATAGCTCGGTAGCGACGGGACCAGTTCCCGACTTCCGGACGGCGTCGGAAACGACGGGCCGCGCAAAGGAAGTCCCGCCCCCACGTTGGGGACGTAACGCAGCGGAGCGTAGCCACGCAGGCGCTCTTCCGCGGGAGGCCAGGTCTTGGATGGACTCTCCATCCGCAGTTGAGATTCTCTGGTCTTCCTCCAGGCCCGAATTACAAGAGACAGCGGAGTGCTGCTATTAAAGTTTTTATTCTGTCACTACGCTGCAGACCTCGAGTCACCTCCGGCAGCGGCAAGACCCAGCCTGTGAAGGTGGAAGCAGTGCAGGGCCCACCCTACATCTCGTAACAGTGCCACGATTCTCTCCTCTTCCGTTCCTTTTCCCCACGATCTGGCTTTTACCGCGACCTCCTTCAGATGCCCAAGGAAAACTGCTACCTAACCCCGGGCAGTCCAGCTTTTTGCGTCCAGGGCAAGCCCAAACCAGGACTTGGGAGAGGTCATTATGCCCTTATACCCAAGGGAAAGGAATGGAAGGGAAGGCAGCTGTTTGTAAAAATGTCCTTGAGGTAGAGAACTGATAGGCAGGCACTGAACTAAGTGCTATGAATAACTTGCACGGATTGCTGCTCTCAGATTCATTTTTGCTTCAGCATCGGGTAGGGCCTGGCCAGAGGCCCGCCATCCCGCACTATGTGTGTGATCCTGGCCAGGGAAACCCCAGCCCTCACTCAGGTTCCAAGGGATGACTGGAGGAACAACTGGAACCTCTCACAAAGGCCCTGTTTGTCCGAAACTTCATGCTGGTGGGTGGCTGGCGACGGAGGAGTGACTCCCCCTGATCCTGGGGTAGGGGTTCATCATAGATGGTGGAGATGAGCCCCAAGCCAGTTCCACGGGGCCTCTTCAGTTGCCCAGATGGCTGTAGCTTCTCTCCATGGTACCTGGATAAAAAAGGGGTCTATGAAGAGTACACTTTCTCTGAAACCCTAGTGAAAGGGTTAGGAAAGGATGGGGAAGTAGCTACTCATATCTGATTTGTCTCAAATATTGTTGGGTTTTTGTTTTTTGGTAGAGCTGGGGTTCGAACCCAGATCTTTATGGATGCTAGGCAAGCCCTGTATCATACTCCTGGCCCAAGATAGAAAGCTTTAAGGCTGAGGCAGGAGGATCACCATGAGTTCAAAGTTAGCTTGGGCTAGTGAGACCCTGCATCAAAAAACAAACAAAAAACCTAAGATAGAAAGCTTTAAATCTCTGATCTATCCATTGTCAGCAATGAGGGACTTCAGATACAACTTTCATTCTATCAGCATAGACTCCCTAACAACCATCAAGTCCAAAATCAGACTGGGGGCAATGACAGGGATCAATGACCCTGTTATCCCTTAGGGTTTAGTCTAAGACAAAGAGAAAAGTATCAGATCCACTTTTTCCTTCTAATTCTGTTTTAAAGTTCATTCTCTGAGACTACCTACCCCAAAGCCAGTGAAACCGGGAAACCATGACACAGCTGCAAGGCTGGCTTAGGTTTCTGGAAACTCCCATAGCCACACTTACCCCAATCCACGCTTGCATCTGGGGTGCTGGCCATCACCATCCAGGGCCTCAGGTACCCCTGAGCATCTGCTGCCCAGGCCCTGACCCTCAGCCCAGCCCTGTCGCTCCATCACCTTACGGCCAATGCCCTGTAGAGGGAAAGGACAACTCAAGAAATGGGATGGGACAAGATGGGATGGGATGGGAGAAGAAGAAAAGAAGGAAAGATCAGTGGGCCAGGCGCAGTGCTCACTCACCTTAGTGTAGCGCTCAAAGGTGCCCACCTGGCGTTCAATCACAGAGCCATCTTCCTGGCCATCACGGAGCCTCTGTTCCAGACGCATTTGGACCGAGTCTCGGGCATCTTTGTCTCCACCATCTGGGGAACCAAGGCCCAGGTGGTGGAAGTCTCTCACAGCATAAAGGAGGGGATCAGGTTTCTAGGATCCTTTCACAAGGTCTATTGATTCATTTTCACAGTGTCTTGTTATATTATCTCTCTCACTTGACGAGGAGTTTACCAAGAGTAGGAGTCATGGTTCTCTCCGTCTTACAGATGAAGAAATTATAGTGCAGAAAAGTCACAGACCCAACAGATGACAGAGATGAAATTAGAGCCCAGGTCTCTCCCAGCCCCAGATTATTTTGTGGCTCCTGAACTAACTTTTGACCGGATCCCAAGCTCCTGAGCATCCCAGTCCTCCAGAGCCTGCCCATCAGACCCAAGCCCCCTGCAGACCTTGCCCAGTATTCTTCCTCCTCACAAAAAAACAGAGCTTCTGTCCAAGCTAGCAATCAGCATACTCAACCACAGATGACGAGTACTAGGCTCTGTCTATAGGTTGTGCGTCTGTGGATTCAACCAGCCATGGACTGCAAGTACCCAGAAAAACTGCATCTCTACTGAACGTACACAGACTTCATTTCCTCATCATTATTCCCCAAACAATGCAATGGTTGGGACGCCTACAATCCCAGCATTGGGGAGGCCAAGGCGGGAGGTTCAGAAGTTCTAGGCTAGCCTGAGACCCTGTCTCAAACAAAACAAAAAACACAGTATAACAATTATTTACCTATTACACTGTAATAATTGTAAGTAACCTAGAAATGACTTTTTAAGAGATAATATAAAGTCCATAGGAGGAGCTGGGGTTGGTGGCACAAGCCTATAATCCCAGCACTCAGGAGGCTAAGGCAGAAAGACTGCTGTGAGTTTGAGGTCAGCCTGGGCTACAAAGGCCAGCCTAAACTGCACTGCGAAACCCTATCTCAAAAAGACAAATAAATAAATAAATAAATAAAATGAAAAGTTTAAAAATTTTTAAAAGACAAAAAATAAAAAAGTCTATAGGAGAACTGTGTAGGTTACAATTAAGTACTATGCCACTTTATAGAAAGGGTATGGGCACCTGCAGATTTTGGTGTCTCTGGGTCCTAGGACCACCACGACAAGGACAGCAGGGCTGGCTGTACAGTAGACGGCCTCAAGGGAACTGGTCCTTCCTCAGCCTTAGCTAAGCATGCTTGGCAGAGTCACTTCAGGGCCCGGGCACCAGTTTCACACCCCCAAGTACTACCACCCCTTGCCCAGTACCTCTGTCGTAGTACACACTCATGTCCACATCCCAGTCATCAGCTGTCTGTTCATCAAAGTCTGCAGGGATACAAAAAGGAGAGTGAGTTAAGGACTCGTAGTTCTGTCAAGAGCTAAAGCTAGAGTCAGACATACTCCAGAAGCCAGGGGTTTTGTTTGTATTTTCTTTCTCTTTTTTCTTTTTTTTGGTACTGGGGATCGAACTCACAATCATGCACTTGCAAGGCAGGCACTTATACCACTGAGCTAAATCCCCAGCCCTAGTTTATATTTTCAAATCTGTCTTTTGGGAAGGATATTCAGAACTGGAGTTGGGGGAGACATTTTCTATCCATTCTATTTATCCCTCAGAAAAGTACACTCTCTTCTTTCTCTCTCTCTCTGTACTGGGGATGGATGACAGGACTCTCATAAGCAATAAAGGTGAACTGTTCCCCATCTCTTTGGGTTCACTGTCAGGGAATCCACCAGCTGGAATGGAGAACCCCAAGAAAATGTAACAGGCATCATCTCTGCCCTTGCATGGGTGCCCTCACCACCTGATTTAATTTGGATCTTAAATGTTCCCGCAGAGACCATGTGTTAAAGGCACAGTTCCCAGCTGGGGACTACTGGGTGTTGACAGAACTTTAAAAGGTGGGAACCAGTTGGAGGCTTTAGGTTATGGGGGTATATCCTTGA